>JAIQCU010000457.1:0-48823 GCA_022114935.1 Leptestheria dahalacensis | reverse complement strand
CAAAAACTAAATTTTTCAACGAGTTAGATACACCAAAAGAAAGCTTTTTAAAAGGCGATTCTAAAACTGTCCAGTTTTTACAAATGTGACTAGTGGTTGTTGTGCAAAAGCGTTAAGAAGATTTTAGCTCCAAAAGAGCCCATGTTAAAAGTCGCGCAGTTGTCTGCACCAATCTGGGGCGGGCGACTCGGTAAGGTTTATTGTCCGTCCATTTTTTCCGGATTTTTGGATCAGCAGGAAAGCGGAAAAATAGATAGCCATAATTCTGGGTATGACTGCATCCAAAACCGAAACAATAAACCATTTTTTAAAGAATTATTTGCAGTCTTCTTTCTTCAAGTGACTCGAGCTTGTTTACTGCTGAAGAGGACGCAGCGTTGTCATATCCATCTATTATCACAGATCTGAATACGCAAAACTTTCAAAATCCGCAGCTCTTCAACTATGGTTTCTAAAAAATTGTTATTTTTGGTGAAAACTAAGAATTCACCGTTTTATACGGTTCTGTGGATCTCAATAGTTATATCGCGAAAATTAGCCTGTAAAAATTAATTAACTGAGCTCGGCTCCGTTTTTTCTGCCGACTCTTCACCTTTAAACGTTTTTAGCAGGGAAGTTTAGGGCCAACCAAAACGTACTATACACAGTTAGATTCGTCTTGGAAAGAGGAATTTTACTCTTTAAAAAAAGCATATGTCACAGATCACTTAGTCGAGTTATTTGCAAAAAACGGACTGAAATTCAGCGAAAAGTGCCTCTTCTTTGTGATTTTTTAAAAAATACGTTGGTTACTAGAAAGAACCCAAACTAAAAGAAATGTACTCACTAAAGATTGTGCTTTCAAATTATATTCTTAAGTTTTCATAAAGACTCGAAATAACGGAGATACCGTGCTAGAAACTTGAGTCTTTCCTGTGTAGTTTTTAAGCAACATCGAGGCTCGGCCGGTCACGTGACCACCGCCCACTTGACAGCCGTATTTCGTGATGACCGCTTTATTGCTTTTACGCTGCAGGTTGGATCCTTCCGCCACGTTCATTGACGTATTCTATTTAAAAAAATTCCAAAACGTTATTAGCAGTGTCTCATTTAAAAGTAGTATTATAAATAGCCAAAGTAAACTTGAAATCATAACCAGTAATTAACCCGGTTTCGTCTGATCAAGTTGGCTCATTATTGTCGTCGGCCCTTTGTCGTCCGCGAAAACTGCCTTGACTAGGACTGATCTTTTGGCATCCATAAGGGACAGGTCCGAGATTAGCTTTTTTACTTCAGTCACGTCATCTGCCAAAATCCCAAGACGCACCAGATACGAACTTAGACGCCAACAGATGTCACAGCAGCAGAACTCTGATAGTCCCATAGTTGACCGTCCCCCAGAACAACATACACTGGGCAGTTACGAGGCCACTTTCATATTAAGCACTTTACCTGACGCTTCAGATTCCGCAGACTATGTGGAGTTTCCTAGTGACAGGGTATTGAGTTTGCAATAAGGCAAAGTTTTTTCATACATAACTGAAGTATTATTTCAGACTGATGACAGTGCCAGCAGCAGTGAATGGAGCTCAAGTAGCGTCGACAGTGATGACGAGGCAACAGAGCACAGTTTTCCCAGCGTTCAAGACACCATGGAGAAGCTATTGTTCAAAGGGTCGTCGTTAACCAGTGAAGTAGCAGTTTTCGTGATACAGCCCATCATATTGAAATTTGGGATCAGGAAGAAGCAAGTGAAGTTCCTACTGAGTGTCCTAAGCCTGTTGCTGCCTTTGGACTCCACATTACCTAAAACGCGCCATATGTTCAAGAAGCTAACAAGGAGTGGGGAGTATATCAAAGTACTTCTCTGCTCCAAATGCCAAGCTGTGTTGGAGGGAGTCCCCAATGACTATGTGCCACACAATACAGCTACAGTCCTCTGCAAATACTGCACCTTGGCGCACCCTATGAAAGCCCTTGTGGACGAGGGTTCTTTTTTTCTTCACTTTCCGCTAAAGCCGCAACTCAAGCACATTTTCAAGATCATGGTCTCGGATCCCTTTTGAATTATAGGTTCGCAAGAGAGAAAAAGTCCAGGGCACCTAGATGATATATACGATGGACGGATGTACAGATCATTCCAAAATGGTCGTTTGCTTCAAGATGACAGAGCCATTACATTAACGGCAAACACGGACGGTGCTCCACTGTTTAAATCAGCGAAGAGAAGCTTTTGGCCGTTGTATTCTGTTATCAACGAATTGCCGCCCAATGTACGAAAAAAGAACGTCATCGTGCATTCCATATGATGCAATAAGACGAAGCCAGATTTTGTTTCCTTTTTGTCTTATCTCGTCAGTGAGCTTCAGGAGCTTGGTACGCAAGGATTTGCTGGGATTTTGCATGGGCAAAAAATCTTGTCATCGGTTCATCTATTAATCTCGGCTGCGACAGTCTAGCTGGAGCGCAGATCCAAAATTCGAAGCAGTTTAATGGTGTACTGGGATATTCTTGGTGTTCTTCGCCGGGCGTCACATCGGAAGTCTCATACGAAGAGAGATTATATTTCCCAGTATCCGTTGCTCCTCAGAACTGATATGGAGACCAGACAGTTTGCACAAGAAGCCCTTCAAACAAGGTGTATCATCCAGGGAATTAAAGGACCATCCTGTCTCAGTGGTTTGAACTACTTTGAACCGTAAAAGATTTGTGGTAATTTCGATGCACTGTGTTGATCTTGGTGTAGTTCGGCAATTAATCAGTAAAATTTGGTTTAATTCCACAAATAGCGACAAGCCGTTTTATTTGGGAAATCCGAACACTAGTAAAAGGATAAACGCCGCACTTTCCAACATCAAAGTCCCGTCGTCGCTGCCGAGAGCTCCACGCAGCATGGATGACAGCCGACTGGAAAGCCAGCGAATTCCGAAGTTTCCTTCTCCACTATTTTCCTGTTTTGGATGGAATTCTTCCACAGAAATATTATCTTCACTTTCTCGGCTGTCTGAAGCGTTTTTCATCATGTTGAAACCTTGCTCATGGGACGCTTTGTACGATGCTTCCAAAATGCTCCGACAATTTGTAAAAGACTTCGAAGAACTTTATGGCCTCGAGGAAATGAGTTTTAACGTCCATCAGTTAATGCACATCCCCGATTGTGTTGCATTGTGGGGGCCATTATGGTTCTACCATAATTACGAATTTGAAGACGCAAACGGAATGTTGCAGACTCTTTTCACTGGGGCGCAGTACGTCCCCGAGCAGATTTTTGATCGACTTCGATCTCTTCAGTACTTGCAGAAGAAGATGGTTTTTTTGGAGAAAAAAATATTCACAAGTTTACCAGTTAATTTTACAGATTTTATCCCGGTCTCAGTGGACGAAAAAACACCGTGTTTTGGATAATTGCCTTCTACCAGGAACGCCCGTGCAAGACATGCTGTCCGACCGGCACCTGGAGTTGTTGCAACACAGAGGACTTGACGCTCTCCTGCTTGGCCGATTCGACGACCGCGTCAATTATGCAACCAATATTTTTACTACAGTCAAGTACGGCAGAAGCCTTAAAAGTAATGACAGCATACTTGTCTTACAGACCGGCTCTGTTTGTCGAGTGCTCGATATCGTAGTTTGCTGTATTGCTAGTGGGGATGAGCAACGCGTAATATTTTTGGGAGAAAAACTGCCACTTAAAAAACCGCTGTTTGTTTCTACGCTGCAGCAAGTTATGACCGTAGTGTCCGGAGGGCAGTTATAGAGCGCTGTTTTTTTTTCCTTCAGATATTGTGTCAAAAGCTTGTTACTTAACATTAGAAAAGTCTACTTATGTTGCATGTTTGCCTAGTTTGCTACTATCAAATTATTGTCATGTGTATATAACAGTAAAGTTTCTCTCGGGAAAGTAGCAGAATAATAAAAGCATTCGTTACACCAACCACAGTCTGTAAATTAAATTATTTCATAGAAGCGCCAAAACTAATATGAGGTTAAATGCACTTATAATGAAATTGGGCAGAAACCACTATAAAGTAAAGGCTGACCACAAAAGAAACCATTACACCGTAATAAGCATGCTGGTTTAATAGCTAGCAGCATTCTGCTACTGCTGGTTAAGTTACCAGCGCGGAGCAGTAGTTGTGCTAGTAGGCAACTTGCAGTATGCTGCTAGTGCTGGTTCAGTTACCAGCGTGGAGCAGTAAGTGCGTTAGTAGGCAGATAGCAGCATGCTGCCAGTGCTGCTTCAGTTACCAGTGCGTACCAGATGTCGAACCTGTACGCGCGTCTTTGACGACCCAGGTGCCTTTAGCATGCGACCTAGTGGGCGCATCGGTTTAGCAGTAATTCGTAATTTCAAGTTTACCTTGATGTACGTTCTAAACATTGCTCATGCTTCAGGTTCGTGCTGACTACTTCCAAGGCTGCCATAGGAGGCTTGGAGCTGCTGCGCGACTACCTCCGGGAAAGTCAACGATTTGTGGTCACAGGTCAACACTTTGATTCCTTTCTTGAGATTTGCCGTAGATTCAGGGAACCTTAAGCTGTTATGAACTCCCCGAACGGCTGAAGTCTTACGAAGAGATTACTAAGACGACGGAAGATACCGAAGCCGGGTCGGTAATTCCCCCGCTTTATTCAGACTTCGCTGCTCTGAGAACCTTTGGTAATGGGAATTGTTTTTATAATTCAGACTCCCTCCTTTGTTTTGGGAATCCGATGCATGCAGCAGAGGTAAGATGTAGATTGGTTCTTGAACTAGCACTAAATCGCTCTTGGTACTGGAGACCTGGTGGTTGGCTTGATCTAGATACATTTATAGCTAACCTAGATAGCTTCAGCCCCTATGAGCCTGAGTCGCATTTCGTGGTTGAAGGTACGTGCCCGGCTGAGGGATCGGTAAAATTTACAGCCATGGATCAAGCAAAAGAATTTAAGTATGCACCAATTTTGGTCTTTCCAGCATTAGCTAGGGTATAGCGCTCTCGGTAACATCTGTTTATCCCGAAGTTTAAGTATTGTCTTCAATAACTAACCATCAGATTCAGTTTAACTTTCACTCCTAATGCTGTCGTGTCGGAACCGCATGCTTACATTATGTGGTGTGGTGGTAACATGGACAACAGCACCATTTGGGCCAACGAAGAATTCTAGGGAACAGGTATACACGGAATCAGTTTGCACCACTTATTCGACGTCAAAAGTTTGGGGCAAATGTTGCAAATGTTGGTAGTGATGATGTCTTTGTTATCCCTAGTAACCGTAAACGAAAACAGGGGTGCGTTAGTGAGGCGTTAGAGAGGAAAGAATCTCTTAAGAGAACTGCACCTAACCTATCTTTTACTTGCGAAAATTGTGGGAAAACGTTTCAACAAAAATGGCACTTGGACAAGCATGTAAAAAATCAAGTGTGCACTAAGAAAAACTTACTTCGTTTCAGTGCTTTACCTGCCACAATTATTACGCCACGAAACAGTCACTTGAACGCAATGAAAAGCAACATAATCATCCTTCAGACAATCCCGCAGAGACAGAGAGGAAACTTTCTTCGGTTCCATGTTCTGCTCCCTCTGCCAGTACGGAACAGAATCCACCTTCACATGTTCCTTCAAAGAGGAAACTTTCTTCGGTTCCATGTTCTGCTCCCTCTGCCAGTACGGAACAGAATCCACCTTCACATGTTCCTTCAAAGAGGAAACTTTCTTCGGTTCCATATCCTGCTCCCTCTGCCAGTACGGAACAGAATCTACCTTCACATGTTCCTGCGGAGAGGAAACTTTCTTCGGTTCCATTTCTTGCTCCCTCTGCCAGTAAGTCACAGGATGGTTTTACTTATACAGAGTTCCATGATTTTTACGTTTTACTTCCATAACTTAATTAGATGTTTCGCCGAAAGAAACCGGAACGCTGGAATCCCAGCATGACGGGCCTGTACCGATGTCTCTTACATGTGACTCAGCGAAAGAAAACCCGTCTGTTGAAACTTTAAGCGATTCTTTCGACGACACACACAGTGAAGGTGGTGAAGAAGGCGAAGACTGCGTGACAGGAAAAGTTAGTAGCCGACAACACAATCAGATTAGGTGTTTTTACTGCGGGATGCATTTGACGAGATTAACGAAGTATGCCGTGCATGTGAATAATATTCACCAACAGACGTGCACCGTTGAAGAATTCAGTTTTCCAACCGTTGATGAGTTTACGGCATGGGAAGAGAACATAGAATATACCACTGTTACGGATTGGTCGGGTTACGAACCCCGGCCAATTCGTGGAAGCTAGGCTCCTGCGTCTGAATTTTCTGATCTGATTATTTGATTTGCGCCACTTTAGGGGCTTAAGGTGTAATTTGTCCGTTTTGCCCTTTTTCTAGACAGTTCTCTGTCAGAGTCCTCGCGAAGCGGTTGCCAGCCGCAGATTTGTCGCTTTGGTGTTTTTTGTAATTGAAGTGTTATTCCGGTTTCCGGGTGAATAGGTTGTCAACCTCTCGCCGTCTATTGTTATTGTATTTTGAGGATTTTCTATTCTGGTATAATTTAATACATATGTTATTGGCAAATCGTTGTTTGGCAAATTCCATGTCACTGTCCGTGACAACCACTGTAATGAGCTTTGTGAAACTTAGACAAAAGAGGGTTTGCTTACGTTTCGAAACAGAAACATTTATATGCAACCGATCTTTTCTTTACGAGAAAAAACAAACTGCATTACCTGAAGAGGAGAAAAGGGCAGTGAAGAGATGAGGCTCTTGCGGCACAGGTCTATATTGCACTGCTTTTATGATTGCGCGGATTTATGATGATAAGCAAGTAGTTGTAGAATGTTCCCTTAATCATATACCACATGATTTCTTAGCCGGCCGATGTCGAATTCATCGAACAATGAGTCTACAGAAAATTATTCTAAGTATACCCTAAATAACTATTTTAAAATCGGCAATAGAAAGCAGCAGCGGGAAACAGGCAAGAGTTTTTAAGACACTCACAAGCTTTCCTTACATACGCAAGAGACTACGCACCCGGCTTCTGTGCATACTTTATCGAGTATTATCTACGACGTGCTAATGAATGGGCTGGTAATGATACTCTAAATCTGCCAGTCTCAACATCAATGGTTGTCAAACGTTACCATCGTTTTGTGAAATATAATACTTTAGAAGGCAGCAGGAATCAAAGAGTGGATAAGTTGATAAGCAAATTAGAAGAAGTGTCGAAGGAGAGTGCTTATAAACAGGCTCTAAAAATAGAAAGTGGAACAACTTCTATGATTCACAGGGAAAATCATGTTCGTCGTAAAAGATCCTTAGAAATTTCGGATGGCAACGTGACTGTTGTAGATGAGGGACTGTGGCAAATTGAATCTTAAACTCAACTGGGAAAATTTTACGTTGTTAAGGAATACATCGGACGTACTTGCGACAATTGCCCAAATAAATGTGGGTTCTGTGGGGCTTGTCGTGATCGGTACACATTTGAATGTGATGGTTTCTATTTCAAGAGGTTTGTTTGCAAACACATTCATAAAATAGTTGGAACCCTCTCAGACATCAAACGACAGTCGAACTTTCTAGGCGAAATAGAAATTCAGGCAGCAGTTGAAACTCAGAAAAAGGTTCAAGCTCTGAAGCGAAACTTGTAGACGTTAACAAAATCCGTGACATGATGGCGCGTATCGATTGATGCTTGCAAGTTGCTCTGGGCATATCTTAAACAAAATTGAATCCCATTTCGCTACGATACAGGCATTAATTAGAAATGCGATACAACTTGAATCGAAAGAGTCTTTCATGACGATAGAATATTTTCCAGGGAACAAAAAAACTGAAAAGCAAGGTAAGTTTTACAGTACCAGGAAGAAGAAAGGGCCATTTGAAGACCCTTATTTTAAGAGCAGGTTACAAGAACCAAACGGCTTTTACGCAGGCAAACAACCATTTTTCTGTGCTGATTGCTTTGAACATGACGACGATATGGAATCCGTAGGTAAAGAAAAAGACAAGAAAAACAAAAGCGACAGTGACACAGTTCCTTGGATTCAGTGTGATGAACGCAATGTGTGGTATCACCTTCTTTGTGCTCTTAAACATGACGAAAATATTGATGAAGAAGAGTTTTATAAATTCCATGTTTGTAGCAAAAACAGTGATCAAAATGAGGTAAATTATAGTTAATAGAGATTTTATGTCATGGAGGATGTGGAACTCTGATCTTGAGCTATACATTTCAAGTTCTTACGTCAGGGAAGAAGTGGAACTTCTTACTACTTCTCAACTAATCACTACACCTCAAAAGCAGCTACCAAATTTCGTTTAAAATAAGTGCTTAAATGAAATATATCATTTCAAAACCAATCTTGCATTTATTTCGTTTTTTAAGCATTTAACAAGTCAAGTTTTAAAAAAATGATGCTGGTGCAGCGGTGGCTTAGTTGCTGTCTTCGGCGTCCATCTCTGTTAAAATTGTAATTTTAATTAATAGCTCTGGTATTAGCTTCATTCAAAGTACCTTTCGGGTCCGGACAGGAGTACTTGACATGCCCCCAGCGAAGACACTGGCGACAGCTGCACCCAGTGTGGCGGTTTCCACATTTGCCACATTTGCCACTAAAGAATGATAAAGATATTAACAATGGAGTAATATTTGTCTTTGACAGTTTTATTATTATTTCGTTGCATGAGAAGCAACACATGCTAGCAACTTACCAGTTCCACTCCACGGGTTTAGGTGGCTGCTGTTGGGTCCCGTTTGACTCGGTTATAGAGTTTCCCTCGTTCGATCCTCGTGCACGAAATGAGGAAACCTCACGGTCCTGATTCCAATCTTGATTCTGTTTGCCACCTTTTCCCTGATTGCCACCCCTTCCCTGACTCCCACCCTTTCCCTGATTCCCTCTTCCTCGTTGGCCGCCTCTTCCCCGTTGCCAGCCTCTTCCCCGTTGCCAGCCTCTTCCCCGTTGCCAGCCTCTTCCTGCTCCTTAACGGTTTCCGTATCCGTAGCAGGAAGGCATCTAATAAATAGACAATAATTCATTATTTACCACTACAAGACAAGGAGAAATGCAAAGGTTGTGAGTAAATAAATAGTAATAGAATTAAACTGGATCAACAAATATAAAAATCCAATATTTAACTTGCCTTTAGCGCACGACCTTTCTCCGAAGCAACGATTTCCAAGCACAACTACAACACAATCATTTAATGTAAGTCGATCTTTAATGCTTCAGCGATTAGTTACTGAAATGTTTTGTTGAATTATATAACGTGTATGGTTAATTAATCTCAATCAGAACGGAATTTTTTCCGTAAAATTTGAACTTTTTGGGTGAAAAGAAGTTTTACTTAGTTAATTTTGTGCAGTGAAATAGTCATTTATAAGAAAAAACTGGCAACACTGCTCACGCTTCTCTCGCAACCTCAACGTCGATCGTCGTTGCGCGTGGTTGCAACTATAAATCAACCACCTGATTTTAACTTAATTAGATTTTGTGGTCAGTTTTGACAAGCACAGAACGAATGTCGGTGCCAGGCCCACAGGAAAAAAGCAGTAAGTCCAAGTTGCCGTACTTACATTTGTAGGGAACATTTGTATCTTTAGCAAGGAAATGCTGGAATTTGAGGTACTTCAATACTATGTTTACTATAATACTTACCAATCTCATAATGTTAATTACAATTATCAGTTACATAATTCAAAATTTAAGCAACGGTATACTAATTCACCCTTACTTCTGTAGACCAAATTCATGAAATTCATGAACCAACTCGAGTTACAGCACGCAAAACGCTCAAAGGACTTCAGGACCATGACTGCGAGGCTGCTGGACTCAACTGGACTGGATTAACGGCCAGGTACAGAATCGTAGGAAGTTTTCCAAGCAGTCAAAGATACTGTCAAGAGTAGAAGACGAAGAGGACGACGACAGCGAATCCGCCGCCTCCGCCTCCCCCACGCGTTCTATTTCGGCCCTGCCAATGCGGGGAAACATTTCAGATGCCGGAGACAACGACGAAGATGAGCTTGAGAGGGTCCCCAGGAGAAAGAAGCAGAAGTGACGAATTAAGGAACGAAACTCTTGCCTTTCAGATATGCCAGATACGTTTATTTTGTAATGTGATCAATACTTGTTTACTTTCCATTTCTTGTCATTTTTCAATTTTCATATCTTAAGTTTTCGTTTATAATGCTCAATACAGATTCTTTGGTACAAACTATTGCTTCCTATCAAGTTTAATAAGGTTCTTATTAGGATCTTACATCAGGTCAATCAGGATATCGGTAAGATCCTGAATTTAGTTCGTTCAGGATACAATAAGGACCCTTAATTGGGGTGTTTTAGGATATTAGAAGGACTCTGGTTAGACGTGTTTCAGGATACGATAAGGACCCTGATTTTGGGTGTTCAAGGATATTAGAAGGACCCTGGTTAGACGTTTTTCAGGATACGATAAGGACCCTGATTTTGGGTGTATCAGGATATTAGAAGGACACTTGATCCGTCCTACCTTTAGAAAAATTCAGGACCCTGCTACATCCTGAAAGTGGGCAAATTTCAGGACATTCAGGGTCCTGAATAGGTCTATACTACCCATTGGTGATTCAGGATATGCTTCAGGATCCTGAACATGTCTAATTTTTCATTGGCGTTAAACTGGCGCGGGAGGTTCAAATTTTACCAGAATCTTAAGTGAACGAGAGGGTGGGTAAAAGAGGGGCTGCCGAGCATTAAAAAGAAAATGCCTCGTGTCCCGAAAGTACCGGGGTCGGACCGAGGGTATCTCCGGCTGTTCGAAAGATCCGGAGTGCGTAATCGCGTGGGTAGATGCGACGGGAGCGCAAGACAACCGACTGATAGACTGAGAAAATTGTATACTCGCTCGAAAGGCAAATACGTTATAGTACTGTGGGCAATGAAACAAAAGAGGGACTTCAACGAAGCCATGTTTAGCTTACGAAGCAAGGTGCCCTCCGGGTAGGCCGGGATGGTAATTGCGTACTTGCACCATAGTGGCCAAGTGCCCCCCCCCCCGCCCGGGGAAGAACCGTCCGTGAGAATATGACGCTCTAGTTCAATTCAACACGGGGGTTGACAATCAGGTGATCAGGGCGAGGCGAAATTAGCCAAGCCCACTACACGATCGGATTGCATATTTTCAAATGTCACTACGGTGCAGTGCACCCCCTGCCAAGCCCCACCCAACAACCAATCAAACGAGAGCAGCCCAGAAAGCGTGGGCTAGGCAATCAGCTGATCATATGAAACTCGACTTAAAACAGCTTTTTTCCCCTTAAAATTGTCATAGAGATTGACTCTATAACTGTGTATCCTTTTAGTATTTCTGAAAGAGTGAGAACATTAGTTTTATATTTTTAAGAGAAGAATATGCAATCAGTTACTGTAAGATATCGATAACACAACAGTCAGCTGATTGCTGTTTGCCATACGTAAACAAAGAGTGAAAACAAGTTTGCGCAGTATCTACAGCAAATATCAAGTGTGACCGTAAGTCTTGTTTGGAGTGTAAGAGTGTGGGAAAAAACTGAAAATGTCGGTGACCAGCATATTCCAAAACATAAATATTCTTTTAAGAGAGGTTGTTGTACTAGTAGTAAAAATGTACATGTAATGATGACATTAAAATAAACCGCCGTCAGTTCATTGTGAACTATTTATTAGTTAATTGAAAAGAACAAAGCGAACATGAATTATTACATCGTCAATGAGATTTGGCAATAGGTTGATTGAGCTCTACGTTTCGAGCCAAGTTACGGAAACGCTTTCGAGGCTTTCTGCGTTTGTCAGCCTTGCGTGGTCGTCCTGAGGGTAGTACGGAACAGCCTGTTGCTGCCGACTTCGTTCGCGAATGTGCTGTTGGCTTCACGTTAATTTTTCGGCCAAACTTAGTTTTGAATTTTCGAATCGTGCCAAATAAACTATTCTCCGAAAGAGCACGAGATGAGCTAACTCCGAAGAAGCGCGATGCTTTAGTCCAGAGTTAGAATATAAAATATTAGTTATATATGACGTAAAAAACGTACACCATGGAATAAGTATCACCTTGGATCATTGCCTTTGATGGTTGTTGTTGCAAAATTGCTCCCATCTTTTGGATCTCTGCATTCCATGCAGAGATCCGTGATTGAACAAGTTCGGCTGTAACTTCTTCTGGCTCAGATCCTGATGGTGAAGGGGGGTAGCTGCCCTGTGAAAACTCGCTGGACCACTGTCCCGGTTCACACGTGCCTTAAGAAAGTTCAGACTTTTCCACAGCGCACTCTGTTGAGATTGAAGCTTGCTCCTGCAGGCCCACAGGAAAAAGGAGGCGCTAGGACATTTGTCTTCAAGAGCTAGCTTTGTCAGAGCGTAGCGTTCAGTCGAGGTAACGGCTGGATAGTTTGGCAGACATACGCTGAAAACCTCAGTCACGGCAGCTTGGTGTTTGCATAGAGCTCCGTTGGAACCTGCTACGCAGTTGAAAGTTCCTACTACTACCGTGTTGACTACGTACTTCCCCAGATTGTCTGAGCTCCGCACTTCAAATTCGGACTCAGAAATGCGAGTGATGTCGTCTTGCTTCAACGACTTACAGTACTTGGGAATGACACAGTAGAGGGATGGACGCTGGCCATGATTTCTTGAGTGTATTGCGAAGAGCGTCCGAGTAATCGGTCATGAAGACCTGAGAGCCAGCGCTTTGGCCACCTGCCCATCTGCAAAAAGAAATCTCGTCATACAAAAAGTCCTGTATTTTGCTAGAGTTAAATTGTTCAAACTTGGGGAACTTCTCCTTCAGTAGGGTAAAGGCTATCGTGTAGCTTATTTCGCCCTGCCCCTCATGGATAAGGACATATACATAAAGGTACAGCTCCAGCTTTTGTTGCGGTAAGCACCAGCGTCACGGAAGACATTGTAGCGACGCAGCTGCTTGAAGAATCAACGAATACGATTTCAGAAGCTTCTCGCAGAAATTGGGCACGTAGGAACAGCTTGTCTACAGCGACAATGCAAAACGATGCATCCCTGTTAAAGTAGCCTGCGGCACCTAAGTTATAAGAATTCGGCAATTAAAGGTTTGTTCTAACCTATAGCCAGCAGAAGGCACATAGGCATAAGTTACGTTACCTTGCTGGAGAAAGGCGTCAATCTTCTTTTCAAGAACTGCGAACATGTCGGCAGCGTCCTTCCCATAATTGGCTTTTCTCCACTTGTCGAACAGGTGGTTGACTTGCCGCATGGTGGGGTTCACAGCTGCATTGGCTAGGGATTATGTTGGGTTATCAGATTTTTCCCTCGTGAAGCCGTCGTGCCGCAGCAGGCCCCAAACCCTGAGCGAAGTACTCTTCATATATGTCCTTTGTCGACGGAGCCACTGCTAAATGTCGCAAAGTGGGGCCACAGTTAATGTTGTGGTTGTGGTTGACATTGGATCGTTATCTCAGCACACAGTGGGAGCTCTTGGCGAAGATAGCTGTCATTTTTTCTGGTACCTCTATTTACTTTTTTGTACATTTGGGCTGGGCATTTGCAGTTCTTACTCGGACGCTTCAAACGGGTTTTTTTGCCGCCTTTATATGGAGCCACAAGTCTCCTTTGGAATATTCTGGTACTGGTTTCTTCACAGACGCATGATGAGAGGAACAGCCCTTGAAGACCAACCTAAAACAATGCAATATATACAAGGAAAATATATACATGTAATGCCATTGTCATATATTATATATTAATCATATTGAAAAGTCCATGTATGTTTGAAATACTATTATTTTAGTTTATGCTTGTATATACTAGTCATGAGTTTCCTAATAATAATTTTACAATCATATATTTGTTATCTATTATAAATATGTATTAACATATATGTATATTCATGTAATACATTATTTCAAGTAGTTTCGTAACTTATGATGTACATAGTATACCTTTTAGATTAGACAAATTATATTAATAACCGATGTAATATATAATCGTTGTATAAATCAAGAAAATAGTACTTATTAGAATTTACATATCCTAAATCCTAATGAAGATAATTAAGTGTAACAATTTTATCAAGTAGTTATAAAATAATGGAATAAGTAAAATTTTAAAAGAAAAAGGAAAAAGAGGGCTACGTACTTCACCATGGGGACCGTTCTTGTCACAATCCATTTCGTGCACGTCAATTCTCCGTATTTCAAAATCCATTCTTTCATTTCGCCAGCCGAATTCACATTGCTTCTTAACTTGAGAATTGTTCCTTCAAGACTAACAAATTCAGTGTTGAAATCTTTCGGAAACCGAAAATCCTGTCCGCTTGCTGTGACAGCTGACATTTTTTTTTATATACAAGTGTATTTGCTAGGAGACCCATGGGCATACTAGCGTTAATTTCTTCTGGATCAATTAATATACATATAGGAGAAAAAAGAGATCATATGAGAATAAGAATTGGAGGGGAAAAATTTCAACATAATTAAAAAGCTAAAATGAAAAGGGGTCATATGAAATCAATAAAAGCATTTCAAAAGAAAATATTCATAAGAAAATAAGACGAAGCATAACAAATGTAAAAAAAAAGAATTATATGGGAGAAACTCTTGAACATGGTAGGAAATTTAGACAAAGCACAACATATGTTTAAAAAAAGAAGGGAGATTTAATACATAGAATCTACGGTAATGCAGAATGAAACAATGACATACACGAAAACGCTGGTAAATCTGAAAGAAAACGAATATATTATGCTTGAAGCGAACAGAATGTAAAGATTGAGTTTATATGCTGGGTAACGAAGGTAAGGGAACGAGATGTGAGGAAACAAATTAGGGATAATTCTGGGAACAATTTCATCTCTGTTAATTCCCGTGAGTCGGTTAGTACTATGAATAAACATGAGTAATTGTTCTCTAAATGTGGGATCATATATTGTCTTTATTATTACATTTTTGATTACGGGTCGTTCTCCTATGTTGGCTGGATAGAGGCTTGCACGTTGAGTATCGAAAAGCGGACAAATGAACAGGTAATGCTGCAGGCTTTCGGGGACGAGACAGGTAGAGCAGAATGGAGATGGGCTTCGTTTTATTTTATACAGGAATTCGTTTTTAGAGCAGTGTGCAGTAAAAAGTTACGTAAGAGAGTACCTATGTGAAAGCTTAGCCATGCGATTAAGAACAGTGGATTCTAAGTCGCAAGTCCACTCTTTAACAACCATACCTTTGCCGTTTGATTGCCACTCGAGGAACCACTTGTTCCGAAAATGTGCCCTTAGTTTGGCTCTAGTTTGTGTGCGAGATGTGTTGTTGTTAAGGGAGGTTATGTAACTCAAGTGCCACAGAAATTTGGTACGTTTTGTGCTCTCAGGGACAGGTATGGAGGAGAAATGTTTTCTAAATTGCAGAATACCTAGTTCTGTCGCTTTGAGTTGGATCGGTAGAATGCCAGTGAGCACATTCGAGGCATCCGTGGATACTGTTTTAAGTGCTTTAGTGATGCTTAGCATGATTCCTCTTTGCAGCTTTAAGAGCAGTTGTTTCGCCCATTGGTGCCTCAATGCTGGTAGCCAGCAGTAGCATGTATACAGAAGAATCGGTTGCATTACCCCCAAATACAGAGTACGAATTGTGTGTGGCGAGAGACCCCAATTTCTCCTTACAGCTGGGAGCATTCGTCCGTAATAGCGGTTTACCTTTGCTACTTGATATTGCAAATGTTTCCTCCATGGCAGTTTGGAGTCCAAAACAACTCCCAGATATTTAGCTTCCTCTTTCATGTACAATACCTCGCCGTTTCAAGACAAATTGAAGATCGGTCTGAAACGCTTTCTGGTAACAAGTAATATTTCAGTTTGTTTTGGATTAAATGTTAGTTTATTGTTAAGACTCCATTTCTCGAACTGCTTTAATATGCGCTGTGCCTTATTCTGAATTATCGACTGACTGTTCCCTGTAATGAGTAAGGCAATGTCGTCGGCGTTTGCTTTAATGTGAGCATTTCTTGGAATTCTAGTAAGCAGGAGGTCATTCAAATTGATATTCCAAAGGTAGGGGGAGAGAATACCTCCCTGTGTGCACGATTTGGTGACGCATTTGCTGACTTTTTGCCCTCCTATATCGATTACTGCTGTGCGATTTTCAAGGTAAGAACGAATAAGACGCAGTAAATACTTAGGGCAGTTCATGTGGAATAATTTGTGCAGAATCCCCGGATGCCAGGCATTGTCAGATGCTCCGCTGATGTAAAAAAAAATATACAGAGTGCATACTGCTTACGTAGGATGGCGGTTTCTAAGTTCATAGTAAGATTGCTTATTGCCTGTGTAGCCGATTTGTTTTTCAAAAAACCATATTGGCTGGGCGCTAGATGCTTACTGCAATGATGTCAATGAGTCAGGATGTCTAGGATACATTTTTCCAGCGCTTTACCCAAAACAGAGAGGAGACTGATTGGCCTATACGATTTAGTAGAGGATGGATCTGAGCAGTTTGATTTAAGAATTGTTATTAAGTTTGCCTCTTTCCAGGCAGACGGGAAATACTGAAGTTGAATGCACGAGTTAAAGTGATTTAGAATGAAATTGTCTATATGGGGGAGGGCTTTCTGGAGTACTATATGAAGAATACTGTCAGGACCTGGCGCCTTATAAGGAGGAAATGAATTTATTGCTCGAGATACATCTTGTTTGCTAAGAACGAAAAGGTCGTGGTCATTAGAATCAACGGGGTCAAGTATCTGTTGAACCGTAAGTCTGACGTGTTTTTGGTACTTGTTGTCCGCCGAACTGTCGTCGTTTGGGCAGAAGGTATCTAAAAAAGGTTGAGCAGTAGGTTGTGGCGTCTGACTGAATGTGCTGTCTGGTAATCTAACTGAGGAAGCAGACGATGCGACGCTGTTATTAGAGCAAATACGGTGAATTGTTTTCCAAGGGTCGTTTTGGCAGGTAACTGTTGTGAAATGTGTCCAACTGTCTTGTTTTGTTTGTTTAATATACTTTTTATAGTCTTTTGTGAGCATTCGCATTTTGTTGTAATTGTCTAATGATTTGTCTTTTTGGAAAGCTGCAGCAGGTAAATTAACAATTTTACGTTTCTCGTCAAGCTCTCGTGTCCACCAATGTTTGTTTGTAGGCAAGGTATTAGATAAAGGGGTGGATAGGGTTAGGCAGTCAGAGATTAGTCTGGTGAAAAATTCTATGGCTGCGTTAATAGCTTCGATGGAATCGAGTGTTGTAGTTGGTAGGCTTTGGGATCCGTGTAACAGAACATCCTGGAAAGGACTCCAGTTGGTTCGTCTTACACTGAGTTTATGTTTCACAGGTAAGGGTCTGTCATTCAAATGGAAACCGAAGGAAATATAAGAATGGTCAGAAAGCGAACATTCATGAAGCATTTGCCAATGGTTGAGGTAAGGAGTAATGCTTGAGCCAAGGAAAGTTACATCTGGATTAGACTCTCCATTGGAATTATGAAATGTTACCTGCCTACCTCGATTTGCTATGAACAGATTATTGGACTGGAAAAAGGAGACGAATTTTTTGCCTAACGCGTTGTTGCAATCGCTGTTCTACAATATGTGCTTCGCGTTGAAGTCTGCACCAATAACTGTATGTTGTAGGTTGGACCGTCCTAATCTGGAAATGCTATTTAAGAAATTGTTGGCTGAGTGTGACGACGGGCTTATATAAGCTGAGGTGAGAAACCACGTGGTATTTTGTAATGTTATTGAGACGGTTACACAGTCATTTGAGGTTGCGGAGGTGAGTAAAAAAGGAAAATATTCTCTATGAACCAGCAACGCTGCTCCGTAGTGAGGGTTGTTTGCTGTACTTAGTAAGATCTGATACTTTCGGGGAAAACCTGTAATCTTCTTCTCTAAATTAGTTTTAGGTTCCTGTAAGAATATAAAATCATAATTTTTTTTGTACAAGAGGTCTTGTAAATTCGCCATTGCGCTTCTTGAATGTTGAACATTTACTTGAAGACATGCAATATTAATGAAGGATAGTTGCATACTTAGGCATTTGAAAAGGAAAAATACCTATTCACTAAGAAGGCAAATTTCTCTTGAGCAGATGGGCACTTGTGGTACTCGAATACAGCATGGTTACTTGCGTAGCTGGTATGCTTGTAGTGAGAAGAACAGTTACAACATTTCTTGTTCAAGTTGGAACCTTTTTCCTTCGCCACTGGACAGGAATTGGTGTCGTGCTTCTGAGAGCAAAAGGCGCACGTGTGCTCAGGTTGATCGCAGTTGTCAGAACAATGGTTAGCAAGCTTTTGACATTTGAAGCATCTGTTGAGGTAGATGTAATCTTGAACGGGATGAAGGCAGAAGCCTAGGCGGATTTTCTTTTGTTTGAGCAGCATTTCACGGAGGTTGTTGGACACCTGAATAACTGCATTGTACGTATCTTGTCGTCCCTTGAAGATTTTAATGACCTCTACAGGTTTCTGAGTTTGCTGTGCAGCTTCACGGAAAATTTCGTTTTTTTCGAAGAGTTGTTGAGTGAAATCTTCTGGTGAATAATTGTCGTCGAGACGGGTGATAATCATGCGCGGTAGCTTGGGTTTGGGCTCTTCAGGGAAAAGGCCAATAAATTCGCAGACCTGTTGGAGTTGAATTTTAGCTTGGTTTTTATCTTCCTGCGTAGTAAAATCAATCGCCACTCCTCCATGAAGGATGGGACGAATACCCGCGGCGCAGAATTTCAGCAATTTAGATGGAATGGCGTTGCGAATTTTTCTTTTGATCTCTTCAAGGTATTTTCCCTCCAGGCGTCGATTGTTCATAGGATTTTTTGGCTTCATAAGCAAAGTGCAAATGGCCGGTTTTGGGAGAATTTTTGGTTCGGCTCGAGCTGCAGTTGAGTAAGACTGACCAGGGGTGATGTTCGAGAGTTGTGGAGAGTTCTGTGTTTGTTGGTTCTCATGAAACTTGATACGTGCTTGCTGGTCACCGATCTGTTTCTTGAGGGTTGCAATGACCGTCTCCAATTCTCTTATCTTATCAGCTGAAGGAAGAGGGACCTCCGTCAGGTTGGAGCTTGATGGTGGGGCCGTTGCTTCTTCGAAGTCCGAGATTGACGAAATCTCGTCAGAGCTGTCGTTGAGTTTGCGTTTTTGTCCTTGATCAGCGGTTCATTGTTTTAACTTTCTTACTTTTTGTACGTTTATTGCAGCAAGAAAAACAGCAACATTTTTTATTGTAAGAAGCCGCGTCGAATTGTTCACCGCAGGTGACACAAGTCTTGAGAAGACCTGTCGCACCGTTCATGGTGTAGATAGGGCTTAAAGCCCTTGTAGTTACGTCACTCCGATACAACTGAGTTTGAAGAGGTACACTGACAGGTATAAGCACTCGCTTCTAGAATTTTTTGAATACAATTTCTTTAACTGAGAAACTTTGTAACTTTGACAAGGAGCTGTTGTTGGCACGTCCGAACTGGGGTAAAGCTTGAACGAGACTCCGCAGCTGACATTGCTGACTTGCTTTTGTTGTTGTTTCAAGCTCTAGGCAGTGTGCAGAGTCACGTGTACAAACCTGCCGTCAGCTGACTGTTATGTTATCGGTATCTTTATTATTGACTGCATTAGTTTCTTCTTAAAAACAGAAAACTATATTCTTACTCTTTCACAAATATTAAAACGATATATAGTTATAAAGTCAATCTATATGACAATTTTAAATAAAAAAAGCTGTTTTTAGTCGAGTTTCATATGATCAGCTGACTGCCTAGCCCGCGCTTTCTGGGCTGGTTGCGTCTGATTGGTTGTTGGGTGGGGCTTAGGCAGGGTGTGCACTGCACCGTCAAGCCATTTGAAAATATGCGATCGGATTAGTATTGGTACTCTCGCCACAAGGGCTGCAACGTTTATGGTAGGCAAGAGGCCATACGCTGCCAGACGTAAGTGGAGGCAGAGGTTTGCAAAAGGAAAGCAAGTGCGCACATCGCGCAGAGCTAGACTGGAAGGGAAAGTAAATGAGTTGGAGGGGTTGGGGAATGCAGGTAGGATTGGCGCGCGCAATACCACCGGGAAAGTGAGCCTACGGCTCGGTTACAGTTGCAACTGGGTTGAGGGCAACAGCCGCGGATAAGCGTATGTTGGTGGTAGCTGGTAGCCTGCGCGTGATAGCGGCTTGGTGAACGGCATGACAACGAATACCCGGTCATTCAATAATGGTACGGATTTTGTTTCACTGGTTACCCCAAGGGGGGACTTGAGAGCCCGCATCTTGCTATGGACCGGGGAAAGGGTTGATTTAAGACGTATCCCCAGTGCCAAAGAGGCCTGAGGCAGATCAGCGTACTGACAGTGCACTTAGTCCAACACGAGACGACCGGGAATGTAAGAAACAACAAAAAGAGGACGGAAAGTAAAGATTTGGTCTGTCAGGGCACCCACGCATGACCGAGGCGTCTGTCTCGTTGAACGTGGCCGGCCAAGAACGGGAAATGGACGGTAGTCTATATGTGGTGAACGGGAGGATATGCTTGTGTGTAGAGGAGGCATGTGAATGGGACCCACCACGGGATTCCGTACCTGTTTGTGGAGGCGCTGGAACTAATGGAAGAACGCTCGAAGGAACAATGTACCCAGCTGTAGGAGCACGAGAAATGCACCCAGGAATGATAAGCGGAGTCGCGAGCTCCTTTTTGCAGTAGGTGCGAACGAATCGGCTACGTTAAGTTCTTCCCCTCCACTGTTGGAGCGTAGGAACAAGCCGGTTAAGGGACCCGGCTCGCTAAGCGTCGGGCGGATCGGCCTGATGTCCACACTCGGGTCTGGAGGGTTACAAGGGCAGGTTGGACCAGCCTCCGACCGGGTTAAGCTTGGTTTTCACTAGCCAGGCATGACGGTCCAGGCATTGAATGGCACCAAGCTTGCCTGGCCAGTGTTGCATGGAAACCGTTTTCACTAGGCCAGCCAAGATACGCCATTCATTGCTGAGGAACCTTGTAAGAGAGGGCTTAATGTAGTTTTAACCGTAGTAGATACCATTGTCAACGCGTGTGTCGCTACAATGGACGCCATGAAGAGTCTGTCTAGAAAAACTTCTTCATTTTCTTGTTCTTTGGTGTGAGCGTCGCCACCAGCAGCAGAAGTTTATTTATTGGATGATTATGTTATTGGCGCGCAGATTTCGGAAACCCAAAAATTTTTGGGTTCGTCCTTATTTCCTGCTAAGACAGTCATTGGGGGCATACGAGACCGTCTTCCTCTATCTGATGGACTCGGATCCGGAATATTTCTTCCAGTACACCAGGATGACAAAAGACCAATTTAATTTCCTGTTGAACCTGCTCGAGCCGTATCTGAGAAAGCGAGTGACGACATTCCGTGAACCTGTATCACCGGGGAACGTCTTGCCACGACCATCTGATTCCTGGCTGCAGGAAACAACCAGCGTGATCTTGCGTACTTCTTCCGCTTAGGAAGGCCAACTCTGTCGAATATACTGGCTGAGACTTTGCATGTTATATGGAAGGTGCTTGAACCTATTGTCTTGCCGCAGCCCACAACAGATACATTTGCGAGCTCTGCGGCCCAGTATTGGGAACTTTGGCAATTTCCCAACTGCATAG
Source organism: Leptestheria dahalacensis (assembly GCA_022114935.1). Classification (NCBI taxonomy): domain Eukaryota; kingdom Metazoa; phylum Arthropoda; class Branchiopoda; order Diplostraca; family Leptestheriidae; genus Leptestheria; species Leptestheria dahalacensis. The sequence continues at coordinate 27,291 of JAIQCU010000457.1, read as the reverse complement.
GAGCGATTGATGGAAAGCATGTGCGCGTCAAGAAGCCAAGAAACTCGGGATCCAATAATTTCAATTTCAAGGGATTCCATAGCATTGTGCTCCTTGCAGTTGCTGATGCAGATTACCGATTCATAACGATTGATGTTGCAGCACCTGGTCGAATGGGTAACAGCTGCCTGTTCCCGAACACAGACTTCGGTCACGACTACATGAATGGGAACGTCAAACTACCCCAAAATGCTTCTCTTCCCAACACAGGAATCGCCGTACCCTGTTAATTGGGGATGATGCATTTCCCTTGATGAAAAATATCATGAAACCGCACGGGGGTAACTATCTGTCCTAAAAGCAGCGTGTCTTCAATTACAGGTATAATAATAAATTATGATTTCTGTAGGCAGGATCGGAACTTTCTATCTTTATCCTTTGCAGGTTATCGAGTGCAAGACGTGTAGTCGAAAACGCTCTTGACATTATGGTGGCACGCTGGAGAATCCTGAAGGAGGATATTGACTGCGCTTTGCTGACCACAAGGCTAATAATCCAGGCCTGCTGTTGTCTACACAACTACCTCGTCACGGACAACCTGAAGAGTAGAAGCCAGCCGTACTGTCCACCAACGTTTGCTGACAGAGAGGATCCCACAACCCATGAACTCATTGAACGAGAGTGGAGGTCGCTCGACGTTGAGAAATCGCTGCGCACAAATGAAGGGAAGGAATCCTACGAAGGCTGGTGCTCATATTCGTAATACGTATGCGCAGTATTTCGTCAGCCGCCAGGTGCGGTACCGTGGCAGCATGGCATCGTTACGTCAACGGGCTATAAACCCGTTATCTAAAATATCTTTTTCTTTTGTTATGTTTGGTACTCTATACACGTGAAACAAAAAATGACACAAATATGAAACAGAATGTTTCTGTGTATTCCTTAAAAAGTTGGCTCTGCGTTGCTGTAGCTAAAAATGTTAGTTTACGACATTTAAATGGCATCGTCAAACTCTGGAACACGAAGCGTCTTATTTCGAGCTTTAAACACTTATTCCTGAATTTTGAGTTTGACATAGCTCCGTAGGGGGGATCTAACCCTTTTAGAGTTTTCGAAACGTCAAGAGCAAAGAAATCTAAGTCATCTTTTTCCAGCGCAACTGTTGTTCCTCCTGGCGTCGACAGCATTGTCAGGATCCGTTCGTCAATTTTCTTCGTGGACTCCGTAAACGCAGCAAGCCCGTCCGCAATCGTTTCATCAAGCTTTCGCTTTTCCTAAGAAAACAAGTTGAGCAATATGAATTTAAGAGCAGGAGCTAAAACAATAGCAAATCCTAACCTTTTCCTGGCGCAGAAGCAGAAGCAAAGGATAGTGGAGTAACTGACGCGCTTCGTCCTGACACTGGAGTTAATCGACGCGCTTCGTCTTGATACTGGCGTAACCGACACGCCTTGTCCTCGGACGACTTGTGCGGTGGACGAACTGGATGAAGTCAATGGAGTGCTAATCTCCTCTACAGTCACGCTATTCTCCTCCAGAATGACTAATTGGGCACAAAAACAATAAGTTATGTTATCTTGCTGACAAAAACAGTTCGATTACCTGTTGCTCCTTCAACACCAGTAGCGATAATGATTGATTGCTCTCACTCTGCTTGCGAGAGTGGCGCCAAGATACGTTCCACCTCCTCCATCACTCCAGCTTGAGTTACCACTTCTAGTTCTGGAGCCGTCAGCTCATCTGATGCGCGGCCGACATCAGCTGCGGTCTTGTAGTTGCTTTCTGAACTGTTATTTACGTTATGCTTGGTGCAGGGCCATTCATGCCCTCCGGCCATGAATGGACCAGTTCTGCATGGTCTGCCTGGCAAGTGAAAACCAGGCTTTAGTTAGAGACATATGGCACCCCTAGCAAATTCATATTAGTTTAATACCACTGTTTCCATTTGTGTCAAGATTACAATTTGTAAAGTTTACAGGTACAATCAGACTTACGTGAAACATATGAACTCGTCAAGAAACTGCAGAGAATCGAAGAACGCCTATTTTTTCTTATTCGCTGTGGCACTGCTCCCACTTGGGAGCTTCGCTAGCTCTTTTTTCTGCCTTCTGTATGAGTTTCGGAGTGTCTCCCATTGTTTTCTGCACTCAGCCACTAAAATAATCCAAAAAAAAGAAACGTTTCATTACAAATCCGTGTGTGAAATGACGTGACACAATTTTGGGTGCCTCTTAGCAGGTTTTTGCAGATCTGCTACAATTTTCTCCCAGCAGTTTTTTTTAAATATTATTATCCTTGTAGTCCTCACGACTTAGGTTGTATAGTGGAGGATTATTCCTCACCATTTCAACAAGGAGAGAGTTTTCGTAGTCGCCGAAAGACATGTTTACAATGTTGTTTTGTGTTACAAATACGAAGCAGACGAACTCAGCGGCTGAAATGGGCGCAAATGCTGGCCGAATGGTCCAATCACCAGGCAGGCATTCAAGACTTTTTGAACGGCTGCATGGACTGTTTGGTGCAGGGCCATTCATGCCCTCCGGCCATGAATGGACCAGTTCTGCATGGTCTGCCTGGCAAGTGAAAACCAGGCTTTAGTTAGAGACATATGGCACCCCTAATAAATCTGAGAGAGCGCAGAGACGCCCGAACAAGGTGTGTGAAATTAACTGGGCGCGCAGCATTGAAAGTTGTGGCCGAAGAGACCTTCGCCCGTGCGGCGTAGTCATAATCGTCTTTTGTCGTAGTTGTTCGACTCCTATTCTCGGGGACGCGTATCAAAAAAGGTTCAGGGCACCATGGGCGCGAAAGCCCCGGAAGTTCACGAGCTAGACCACTCTAAAGCCCTCCACAAGCAGACAAGGAGGCTGGGTACGAGGGATCAGCCATGGCGGCCTGGGCCTCAAGGTCTTGTGGCAGAAAGAGCTCCTACTTCTAAGACCCGTTTGGCTAAGGAAATTGCAAATGACTTAGTATGGCTCGGACGCAAGTCTCTTGATAGCGCATTCCAGGTTGGAATTGAGGCCAGTACGTTCGCGTACTAAGTACAGTCCAACGCAAGATTATCATGCCCAACGACGACTGTACTGTCATTTTCGGTTCGCAATCTTGGCGAATTCCCGCACCAGACAGCTTAGCCAACCGTCTGTCATGACGGAACAGTTGGTTCGGTGACGTCGCATGGGTTACTAAAAGGTAAAAGAAATCGGACATTCCCCGACTGCAATGGCCGCAAGAAAGTTTCAAGTAATGGGAGGATAGAAAAGGATTTCTCTAAAACGAGCCCCTGGTGAACCTGATAACCGGTTGGTGGTTAAGTTAGCGATGCTCGATTTGATTCAACGAAGTTTACAAGGGTGCATTTCGCGAAAGAGGGCAAAACGCAGGTGATCGAGGCATGTCAGAAATTCAGGAATGATGAGGCGAAACGAGGTAAGGACTGCAGTTCTGATGCCGAGGACGGGACTTGAATTGATTGCGGGGACCTGAAGTAGCTGTGAACTCCGCTCGTTCTCAAGTAAGTGACACTCTGGCAGGCCGGAGCGCTTATGTATATGAACCCGAGAAAAGGATCTAGAGAACTATTTACATGCTTTCGCATTTCTGGAAATTTCGATACACTGCTAAGCTGCTACATGCTGAGACCCCTTTACATACAACACCTGTTACGAATAATTCTGGACAACTGGTTTACAAAATATGAATTCCCTTCTTTTATTTGCCAATCTAATCCAAACAATACAACGACGATATCTAGACAGAACATGTGCCCTCAATTTCTCAAACACAACTGCCCCCGGTGCACACAAAACCCCAAAACTCTTAAGTCCACCAGGGTGTTAAACATAAAATATTGAAAAATCGACAAACTGAACATACACAAGGGGTACAACAAAGCAAAGTAGACAAATTTACAAAACATAAATAAATTCTAAGAACTAGGAGAAAAAATACTATATTAATATCCATTCGGAACATCGCCGGCCCTGTTTCACCCGGCAGGGGAAACATCCTCATCCGCTTCCAAAAGGCACAGCTTTGTCACGGGCCTGGTATAGGTTCCGTTCGCCGCCCGGATGACTGCGGAGCGTACCGTTCCAGCGGAGTCCGGGATGGGCTGGATCACTCGAGCTACCGGCCAGTGTCCTCTTGCTGTGGCAGGGTCTGCGACTAGCACTATGTCGCCCTCTTGCAGGTTCCTTCGATAACAAAGCCACTTCCTCCTCTCTGTCAGCTGTGGCAGGTATTCTCGAAGCCACCTATTCCAAAACTGGTTGACAATAGTTTGAGCTGATCGCCGTACCGTGAACCCGGTGTTCGTCTAAGAAGGGGTTCAACTTGACAAGTCTGGACGACCTTGTCACCTCAGAACCTCTTATAATCTGAGTATGTCCTCATGGAAATACATCTCCTGAGAAACCTCTACGCAACATCGTTCATTCGTCAACATTCGTCGGCGTTAAGGTTACCTAACCTTCTGGCTGAAGGGGGTACTCGACAATTCTGCACGAACCTCAGTAGGAACGCGACGGTCCTTACCAGCCTTGTCCAACGTGTGTCGTTAGAACAGTTCCCGTATTGGCTGGTCAGGATCGTTAATATGACCTGCCCACTTAGCGGGAGCGACTTCTGCGTCGTCCTCCGACGGCTCTAGAAAGCGTTGCTGTTTTGGCCACGAGTCTTCCTGTTGGGTTAGAAACTCGGGACCGTGAAACCAGCGTTCTAACTGCGGCAAGTGTTCAGCTGGGTAGGAACCCTTCGTGCACGCGTCGGCAGGGTTAAGTTTTCCCGAAACATGATGCCATTGACTTGAGTTACTGCCTTCCAAAATTTCTCCAACCCTGTTTGCCACCAAAGGTTTGAAACGTCTCGTCTTCGAGTGAATCCAATGAAGCACTACTTCAGAGTCGGTCCAATAAACAGTGTTGCCGGGGGGGGGGNATGACCAATGTGACTTCGATATCCCCGTCTTCAGCTACTGTTCGATAGTACACAATAGCTCCGTAGGCGAGCTCAGACGCATCGCAAAAGACATGGGTTCGTAGATGGCTGGACTGTGGCCTACGTAGTAGCATCGAGAGAATTCCAACTCCTTCAGTAAGCTCAACTCTTCAATCCACTGACAGTAAGACTCAGACATGTCGGGTGGCATTGGTTCGTCCCAGTGTAAACCAGGTTTCCAGGTTTGTTGTAGCAACAGCTTGATGGTGAGTGTTACTGGGCTAAGAAAACCTAAGGGGTCAAACAACGAGACGACTGCCCTCAGTACTGCCCGCTTTGTTGGACAATCTTCAGACACCAATGTGCTGCGAAAGAGGAAAACATCTTTGCTGCCATCCCATAAAACCCGTAAGGTCTTTTCTGTTCCTAGCGTGTCAATTCGTAGAGGTGACTGTGACTCCCTTTGTTCCCTCTCTGACAAGGTTTTCAAGACCTGTCCCGACGTATACATCCACTGAGTGAGTTTAAAACCCCCACGCAACAATAGCTCGGCAACCCTCGAACAAGCGACTTCTGCTTCCTTAACCGAGTAAAACGAATCCAAATAGTTGTCTACGTAGAACATGTTTTGAACCTTATCAGCTACGTCCGAGTACTCTTTCCGAAAGTCAATCACAAACAATCATCAATCACAAGAATCAAGTACAAAACGTGGGAGAAGAAATGCCGCAAAAAAATTGTACGCACATTTCATACGTCCCAACCTCTTCCTGAGAACCTGGGTCTCTCCACAAGAACCTTAGCGCTGGCAGATCCGACTCCCTCACGAGGAATTGACGGAACATTTTTGAGATGTCCGCCGAGACCGCCACACACTTTCTTCGGAACCTTAGAAACACTCCAATCAGACTTGTAGTAAGGTCAGGACCTTTCAACAACACGTCATTTAACGACACTCCCTGCCACTTTGCAGAGGCATTGAATACTGCTCTAAGCTTGCCAGGCTTCGAGGGAGATGCCACTCCATGATGTGGAAGATACCACGTCCGACCTTGTGGCTCCTGCTTGTCCTGAATTACTTTCCGTGCATGCCCAAGTTCCATATACTCGTGAATTACTTTCCTGTACAAGGATGCATGTGTGGGATCAGAAGCGAAACGTCGTTCAAGAGTCTTGAACCTCCTAAAGGCAAGCCCCTGGTTGTCCGGAAGGGTAACCTTGGGATGCTGCCATGGGAGGCCAATTTCATACCGAGTACCGTTATGGGTGACCGTTTCTTCAATCAGCCGAAGCGCTCTCTGCTCAGCCTCGTTGACCAACGGTTCAACCACCTTTACCCCCAATGCCTCGATTGTCTAAAACGATTGACCATTTGCTCGAGGTTCCCATCCGACTCGGGGCCTTGTAGGTGATGACACTATACTTGATCCTCCTTGTTTTACCCGAATTCCTCCATACGACCTACTAGGCACCAACCAAAAGGAATCTTGATGGCTAAAGGGCCATTTCAGCTCTTTGTCGGCCTTCTCTCTTCCAGATGTGCGTGTACTTCGACCACATCCATTCCTATTAGAACGCTCACATCGTCTGACGTTGCTGATTCAAACTCAAGATCCTTCAGGTGATTCCACTGGTTTTTGAATTTACCCCAGTCAACTCGACTCTTTGCCACATTCAGCATCGGAACAGCCAACGTTTCTTTAACTTCGAATCTTTCCTTACTGTCGAATGTGTACAGATCAAAGTTAACCCGTCTGACCCGAATACTTGGATCGTCTCGTGGAACGTACCGAGCCGTATGTTGGTCTCTGGTCCCTTTAGACCAAGACGATCAGCCACGTCTTGCCTTAAGAGGCTGACCGTACTACCACTGTCCAACAAGGCGCGAGTCCTCACTGACTTGTCCCTGTACTGCAAGCAAACAGGGACTACAGCGAGTAGGACCCTGTGAGAGGTTTTGCGCACATGAAGATTGGTCCGGTTGTTGGAACTTCCCGACACCACCTGGACCTCCCGAGTTTCCACATTCTGTCTTCCATCTTCTGCTGTCTTGTCCATAAGCGGATGATGTCGTCCCCTGCAAGCTCCAATACCGCAAACCATCGTGCTGCTGCATTCGCTACTCTTGTGTTTACCAGCTAGACATCTAAAGCAACAGCCAGACCGTTTTACCCATTCAACTCGTTCGTCTACCGACTTGCGAGCGAAGTCTTCACACTTAGGAAGAAAATGCCCTTCCTTGGCGCAAAACCAACACGTTTTCGGTTTGCTCCCTCCAGTATTCGAAGATGTCGTACTTGCCAATACTATTCGTTCGGATTTCTTCTTTTCCTTTAACCCATGTCCATCCTTCGCCTTCTTTGTGTTTCGATCAAACCCTTTACTCGAGGCATCTGTGGACGTTAGTACGAGTCTTTCGGCACTAAATACTTCGTTAACCCACTTCTCGAATTCCAGCAAGTTTGCGGTTCTTGGCTGAATGGACATGAGCCTACCACCACACTTGCTACGCAACCTAGGAGTGAGCTTCCCTACCAAGTGATCGACCAGCATTGTCGAGTTCAGCTCATGTACGTCGTTTTCAACCTTCAACATCAGGACCACTCCACGGATCACCGTTCCAAAGTTTTCGAGCGACGTGAAATCTTTGTCCTTCGGTGGTGCAATCTCCATTAAGGTTGCTAGCTGTGCACGCTTTACCAAGTATGGATTCCCATAACGCCTCTTCAGCTCCATCAACGCCTGCCGATACATGAGGGGATTTCGAAGAGATCCCCTATGTTTTCCCTAACCTTGGGAGCCAAGAGCTCGCTTAAGATTGCCAACTTCTGCGCATCCGTGGGAACCACGTCTTCCACCAATGCCTTGAACGATGTTATAATAGTCGGCCAATCCCTTGGATTACCAGTGAATTCTTTAATCTCAACCTTTGGGAGCATGGACAATAGCCATGGGACAGGGGGGTTAGCTGCAAGATTTGTCTTAACTCTTGGTTGGCGGTTTTCCCCAATCCAGGTGTCTATTGCTTCAGCCCGAGAACCACTTGTTGTCGAAAGTATAGCCGGCCCGTCTAATACCCTCGCAGACACTCGGTCCAATGAGGGATTTCCATTTACGTCTTCGACAATTCTAGGAGGGGGTTTCGCCACTGTCGTCTGCACTCGTCCAGATGACCCATTGAGGAAAGGACTTTGAAAAGTACCTAGTTTCATGGGCTCTCGGCCCCCTGGCCTTCTATCGACAAGTGACCGATTAAATCGGACGCGTCCATCGTTCCTCGGGATCTCGCAAACCTCACTATCGCTTACCACTGGGACTGCTGCCACTGGAGCAGTGGCTAGTGGAATCGCTGCCACTGCGCTTCTAGGGTTGTGCACGGTAGCATTCGGATTTTTGAGACGAGCTAGCACTCCGTCCAGAGCAGAGAACACCGACCCGTTTTCACTTCCTTCAATTTCCTCTCTTAAGGATTGCTCTTCAAGCTGTTTCATGTGCAACTCTATCTCCATGTCTCTTTACGTTGCCTACTTTCAATCTCTTTGCGCTCATCTTCCAACTGCCTGAGTCTCTGTTCCTCAACCCTTTTTGTGTTCTCCTCTTCTTCGTGGATCCTAATTAGCTCCTGAATGGCACGACGTTCTCTTTCTGCTCTTCGGAGACTCGAAGCCACTGAAGAGTACAACTTGTGACTACCGAGAGAAGAGCGACTGACCCTTGATGCTACACTGGAGGCTTTTGATCTTGCTGGTGCTGGTAGATTCGTCTGCCCTGTTGAAGCATCCCCAGATGACGTTGCCGGTTGCAACAGGAGAAAACTGTCAACGGTTTCCACACAATCTTCGACTTCCTCAACAACCACATCAAGCCACTGCTTTGCCTTTTCCCTTTTGACATCTGAAGTGAACTGTTCCTTGGTTATGTAGTGGTGATGATAGAATCTACATTGCTCCAATTTTCCCAGCAATGCGGAACGCGCGTCACCAAGCAGAACGGGATCAGATGCATCAGCGTCCGTACCAGCCTGGATTTGCTGGTAGACCCTTCTACCTAACCAGTTTAACTACCCTTAGCCCCTGCACGACGTTCTTTAAGTGCCTCAACACTCAAATTCACCACGTCAACATCGCTGAACTCCTGATTAGCCCTTTCAGTAACTCTATTTTGAACAACAATTTCCAACCCATTACCAAATGTTATAATAACCACGAACAAAATACTTACCACAACCTGTGAAACCACCGACAAACAACCTGAACTGACGACACCTGAAATGGAATAGCGACAAACAACCAAATAAAAAGAGAGGGACCCAGAATCCGTGAAACAACCAATTTCCCGGTCGATGCAACGCCAGATCTCCTTGGCAGTCCTCGTAGGATTCCATTTCATAACTCCACGGAGGGCCCCATCGACAGACACGCTCAGCAACACGCAACGTTTGATGGACATAGTACGTCATGTGTTGAATGCCGTATAGATGCTGCATGTCAGTGTGAATTTTTTTCCAATTTCTCAAATGCGTCGAAGACGTCGTGCTGACGTAAGTTTGTACCCATAAGGGTAACGATGCTGGAGTGGAGCAGCATGAAATGTCTGTAGTACCTGGACCAGTTTGGACGTATGTTGTGGAGGACGAATGGACCGTAATAGCACAGGAAGTTCCTATACTCGGTGGCCTTCCAGTTTGCGCGGTCCTGGAGTGAGCGAGGCAGTCTGGCGACGTCAGATGGTGGCTCAATTTGCAGTAATAACTTGTCAAGTAACTGTAGAATTCTGGCCGATGTAAAATTGGTTGGGTAAGTTTTTTGTAATCCAACCACAGGCCCAAAAGCTGCCGAACGACCCCGAGAAAGACTGCGTGCATTACAAAACCCGTATGGAACCTGGAAGCCCGGAAGTGTGCCAAGGACAGACGAACCTTCTACCCCGTTCTGGGGTTCACCGATCAACTCTGCGAGTTCGGCGCTTAACGTATTTTCCTCGGGTGTTCTCAGTTTTGTAACGGTCGTTGCTGGGTAGGCCCTTATGTACCCTCCACCTTTTGGTACCATCACCCCGGGCTTGTGGCACCAAACGCAGCCAAATTCACCGCTGGATAAGGTGTGGTTCTGAAGATATTGATGGGCGACCGTATCGTACGCGCACAACAGGGTGTAGACATTAGATGTGACCTCCCTTCCGCTTGCTCTTGACCACTTGATACCCGATTCAGCCAATTGGGACCGCTCTATGACGATGGGCTTGAAAAACGCTTCAAACTTAGGTTTTCCTCCCACCCAAACCCCACCCAGTAGCTTGTAGACGTTCCTTACTGTGGGTGGAAGTTCGTTTAGTTTGAAAAGCAGCGGCCAGATTGATTTTATTTAAGGATTTAGACGCCGCAACACCGTCTGAAGAAGCAGTTAGGGACAGCGCTGTTCTATCCCTGGGCAGAACGCCATTGCCAAAGATCCGGTGCAGATGCCCGTCGTAAACGTCTGATATGACGTCCTAAGGTGTTTCTCGGTTGAAGCGGTAATCTAGCAACTCCCAATCGAAAGTTTTCGGGGGAGCTACTTTTACTGTTTTCGGATGGACATGCCATGAAAACGTACACCTTTTTCAGCAGATCCCCGATCTTGTGGTTCTTGCAGCACGATCCACAGCGAAGGCATTCTCGTCCTGAAGTCTCCATACCGACATAACCGTTGCAATCCGAACAGTAAAAGTATTTTGTCGCTGTGCTCATGTGAACATATTTGTAGAAAAGATGGCGAATCTTTGGTAGGGTCGAGGCGGCGGGAAGCAATAATGTCAGAAGCTGAAAAAAAGTGAAGAATTGTCGATGGTAAGGTTTGCCGCACATTTAAACGCGTGGACCAGAGGAATTGCCTGGCCTCTGGACAAAGTGGAACTGTCGTAAAGGGGAATATTCCATCCTATGCGGTCGTCCTAGAACAAGGTACCTTTTAGCATAAAGTTTTTTTTCTATATTGTTTGTACCCGTACTTTGTCTTGTAGAATATCGTCGGCGTCATCGTCGTCGCCGTCGACATCGTCGTTCCTGTCGTCGTTCCAATCGTCATGTTCATCAGAGAGTTCCTACGAACTGGGTTCGTCGTCGAGTTGGCCCAAGCTGGACAGGAGTAAGGGTTCTGCCTGGAAATCTTGCTGGGGAGAGTTGGAGCAACTTCCGGACAGACGACGGGCTCTAAGCAACTTGAAAATTCTGCGTTAAATTCTGTTCGGAGCATATGATAATAATCTGGCATTGAAATTATTCAATCTGCTCGAGCTTTATGAATGCAGTATAAGAAATTATGGGGAGCTACGGTTTATTAAGAAGGCAATATGTAATACAATCAAGTACGTGCATGCATTTTTCAGACGCTAATTTTACTAGAACTGGTTAATTAATCAATGCAAAACATGCACGTGTAAGAAGTACTTTTTTTTAATCATGAAAGAGGGCATGCAGGCTCTCGCCCAAGGCCCCCTCTTATATGTCTGTATCCTTCCGAGTTAAATCCTTTCTAACTGTACTTTGCCTTCGCTTAAAAATTTCCTCTCTATTTTGGTTCAAACTTTGTTTTAAAAGAGTTGCGACGCTTAAAAATAGCCTGCTGTCAGTCAAAAGGGTTTGGTTTTCACATTTTAATTTAAAAACACCTGTGGTTCTTCGTAAAAGTGCGCGCTCCTTGTTTAAAAGGTGACAGTGGTGTAAAACGTGATTAAAAGTGTGATATGCGACTCCACACCGGCAAAGTTTGTCAACATACGAGTAAAATTTTCTAAGGTTTGCTTCAGTAGGTAAGAAATCAGAGCGTGCATCTATTAAAAGAGAGGTTACCCAGTTTGGTAGTGTCAAAGTGCAAACCGCTGAATTACCAGTCTTCACCCCTAGCAAGTACAATGTCCTTCCTTTTTTCTCGACTTTCCATTCATTAGCCCATTTTGTTGCAGATTAGAAAACAGTGCCCTCGGTTAAGGTATACACTTGTTAGTTTAACCAAACCTTCTTTGCATCTAATGATCCGTTTTTTATTTCAAACAGAATCATTGAAGTCGAATGCGGCAACAGTATGAGCATTACTGACGCTGGACTTGGGCTCGTCTGCACAAGCTGACGGCCGTAAAGGTGAAAGGATCTCACATTAGGCTTACGACAAAGGGGATTTTATTTGTACTGGAGACTGTGCCAAATCTGCGATACATTCATCACGGCAAGCAGCTGAATCCGTTCATCGTTCTCGGTGAAATCTATCACACATACATATCGACCAGCAAAACCATGATGGACCTACCTCAGTACACGCTGGAAAAGATGGATGACGATGTCATGATTCCTAGCCTAGTGCTGTAACACGCAATCCCAGCTATTGCAAACGTGTTGCACACTATGTGAAATCAGTGCAATCTAGTGTTGCGCAATTACGCAACTCATACTCTAGTATTGCGCAATCCTTTTCGCAACCTCGTCAAGAAGTTTATGTAGCCGGACACTCTGGTCTATTAGCCAGAGTTTTATTCACTTAGCCACAGTCAACTTCGCAACTGTTCTAAGTGCCAACACAATACAACTCTGATTATGCAGACCCGTCTTCTGTTATTCCTGCGTTCCTGTTCTGGGTTTCTGACAGACGGTTCCGGTTTTCCGTCGGGCTATCCAAGGAAACTTTTTGCTACCGGGTAATTCCATACCAACCGTACCCCCTACACCCTACCTCCTCCAAATCTGGAATAACTTCATCAGCTTAGAGCTACATACACCAGATGGCCATGTGTGCAGTTTGAGGGCTGTGCGATGCAGCGTGCGGGAAAATTTGAATACCAGAGGAATGCCGCTTTTCTCGGAAGTACGAACTTTGACAATTTCTTGTGTGAACTCGAGGCTCGAAAAAAATAATGTAACAAATGATTCCTATGTACTTCAATGCGCCGATTTCGAAAATCACCTTCAAAAAAATTTAGCTAACCGCCAACGGGGTGAAAAATCGCTTGGCGTCCGCTTCTCGGCATGTGAAAAACGATGTTTTTGAAAAATTTCAAAAAAATCAGCTTGTAGAAGACGTGCATTAGTATAAGCTCTGCAAAATTCGACTTGGTATCTGTAACAGTTCTCGTCTTATTTCACATTTTGTCATGTAATTCCAACAGATGGCGTTCAAGTACCTCAAAGCGCCGAGCTTGTATCGACATCCCTCGTTTCCGTTCCAACGTTTTTGCAATGAGAGTCGTGTTTGTTGTGTGACCAACTATTAATCAAATAAATAAACGCTCTCAAGCCCATTCACATTCAAGTTTATTTCATCTTCATATGTGTGATTAGGTAAGGCGCTTAACTGGTCGTGGTTTGAAATTTGGTCGTAGCAGGCCGAGTCGAACTTCAACGCCATGAAGATAATAATCATCATACGGCATCAACTTCATATTGGAAACAGAGTCGTATACCCACTGTGGGGTTACAACAGGTAGTCCTTGGATTTGATGATAAATCTTTGGGAAAGGTGTCGCTTTGTTAGCTATACCCAAGCGGCAAGATCCGGATGCTATTCAACAAGGCGAAAATGTTAATTTTATCTACTCTGTTGACGTTAACACTCAATTCTCACGTGATGGGCTTCTCCAAATATCTGCGCCGTTTGTCTTCAACAATGCGTCCAACTTCGTCAACTCGTCCGAATCTTGGACTGTCCACTTCGAAATGCAGATTTTAAGTCCAGAGAATACCATCTATAAGTCAACAAGACAAACGACTTTAAGTTATATTACACGCATTTAAAAAATATGTGCCAATATTGTGTATACACTATCAATTAAAAAAATTAATGTTATCGGATAAATCAAGGGGCACCCTAACCTGAGAGTCTTACCTTGAGTGATGTGGTGCTTATCGCAGGATCGATGCTTTGGCGAAAACGAGGAGATTCTCTAACATGTCCATCGGCTTAAATACCCGGCGAGAAGCGTCACACCTAGTGATGCCACGAGAGAAAAAGAATATATGCTTGTGTAAAATTGGTGCCATCCAATACAAATCTACTGAAAGTTCATAGTTTCTGAATTAAACTTAATGAAAATATAAGATCAGTTATAATGCTTACCCGATGCGATAAAAGACCGCGTCTCTCCAAGAACATGCTATTTAAGTATCACTACACTGATAAGTTACGAGGTCACAGTCACACGTCACACATGATTTGCGCCAAGTCCGCGTGGTTCAACCTTCAAGCTTTAATTTCAATGTAAGTAGTCATAGTTACTACTATTTTAATATTTTTTTCTAAATTGCTGTACATTGTAAGATTGCATTCTTTGAACACGCATTCTTGGACCAGTAATTAACACACTGACATAAAATAAATGCTACAAAATGATGTTGCTAGCCATACTAGAACACCGAATAATTGAACTTTCGTTTACTACATAATTCTAACAAGTTTATGGACAGTGATATCAAGTAGGAAATTAAGAAGTAATGCTTCTACTGACTATCTAAAACATGCGTTATTAGCTATTATGTTTGAAGAAACTTTATCAGTAAATGTAGCAAGTTTCGTAAAACACGAATTACGTCCCTAATCATGAAAAAATTATTGTAAAGAATGAACTGCACACTCGAAAGAACGGGAACATGTCAGGGTTCCCTCGTTGCGACACCTCCCAAGAACTGTTCTGTCCTTTCGTTACGGGTTAAACAACTAGTGACAGCGACGACAAAATGGTGCAAGTTCCACTATGACGAATACTGGACTATTTATGAAATGCGGAGGAAGCAGGAGTCCTGTTGCTGCCACCCCTTCAAAAGTCATACTGTCGGAATTCAAACACGAAAGCGAGCCCGTAACCCCCGTTTGGTCGACTTGGGTGCATACAAAAGTATCAAACGTGCTGCTCCAGACGCAGATGTTGCACCATGTAGCAATGTAGTAACTTCATAGTTTCTCATCATAGCTACAAGTTTTTGCTTTGTTTGCAGGTTAAGTCCTTTGCACCTCTTGCCGTATCAAGCTAGGAAACTTCCTCAAGAACCTGAACGCTGAGGGGGACGATGCTGAAATGAATGTGGCTAGAAGCAGATACTTCTGACGGAGAAGAAGAAAGTAACAACAGCGACAATACAATCCCTGTAATATTGATACAGAACTGGAGGACGTTAACACCATTCTTTCGTTATTGTGTATTACTCCGTTGCGAAGAGGTAGTACACAGCAATACACTGCGACGTGAGTACGCGGTACGAAGCTAACAATGCTTCTGTTTCCCATAGGTGGCCTGAACAAAGTTGGATTGGCAGCAGAAGTTCGCCAGACGTTTCACGAAGCTGTGGAGTCTCTGCGGACCAAAATGGAAACTGCTGTGGGAGTGGCGCTCTCCGTGACGGAGGACCAGAAGGACCTCGACAAATTCCGCTCCCTTTACGACAGGATGGTCGAGAAGTTCAAGGACCCGGACACCTCGAATGCGGGCAAACTGCAATTGCTGACCCTCTCCCCATTTGGGAAAAAAGGACAACGAGATATTTTGGAGCTTCACCCCATCTCTTCCTTCAAAGCCGCAAGCTCCTTGCAGAACGCGGTTTCCTGGGCCACAGAGGTAACGAAGAAGGTGTGTCTTTCGGCACTTCGTTATCCTAATAATCAAATTTATATTTTTCAGACAAGATCAACCATGGAAACTGGCTTACGGATGAATCGCGCCGAGCAATCATTGAGTTCTAAGAAAACGGCGAGTACAGTCGGATGACTCCCGGCAAAAAAGAGCACAAGCGGCTGAGGAATCCTGATACGGGTGAAGTGGAGCTGAAGCAGAATCGCCTACTTCTTTGCAAGTTGGAGGAGCTGTATCAAGCGTACAAGGAAGCCGGAGGACCTAAAATTGGTTTTTCGACGTTTGCCTCGCTTCGACCAAAATGGTGTTTGTTGCCTGGTCCTAAGGGTGCGCACTCCGTATGCGTCTGCGTGTATCACCAAAACGCAACCCTGATGGCCTCCGCTCTTAACTCCAACGACCCCTGGGCAGCTGTGAAAGAGGCTATGGCGGCGACAGTTTGCGACGTCGAGTCTGAAGCCTGCATGATGCGTAGCTGCCAACAGTGTCCTGGGAAACAAGGCATCTTCGTGCTGTCGTCCTATGTAGATGCCGTTGAGTCAGTTGGTGACCAATAACAATCTGTTTACTTTAATTTCATTCTAACTTTGCTGTTATATGTTACAGGTGAAGAAGTATCGTATATACTGGGTCACAGCAGGGCATGCGTCGCTAGTAGACGTCCTTGAAACGGCCGATGAGTTTTTGGAAAAATTCTCCACTTAAATATTTGACTTGACTCGGTAAGCCTACGTACCTCTAGGTAGGTAGGTACCTAGCTTGTGTTACAGGGATAATCCAGTCAACTTTCTGTATTTTCCAGCCACCACTTCACTGCCAAGGCCCAAAGCTCCTTCATCAAGAACCTGAAGGAGAACCTTGCTAAAGGCACCGTATTGCTTCAGGGATATTTTGCGCAGAACTACTCTGTAGAGATCCAAGACGAAATCCAGGGTACCATATTTGAACCATACTTGGCTATAAGAAGTTCTATGAGCATGTAAATTTGTTTACAAAGGTGCACACTGGACACACGACCAGGTACGTAGTGACGGACGGTTGTGCAGCCCAGTACAAGAATCGGTATTCTATCAGCAAAGTTATGCAGTTAGCCTCTACCTCTATCTTGTTTCTATTTCATGCCTTTCAGACACAATTTCGCAAACTTATGCCGGTTCAAGGACCTTTTCAGTGTGGATGTCGAGTGGCACTTTTTCGCCACGTCCCACGGTAAAGGCCCCTGTGACGGCATTGGAGGTTCGGTAAAACGGGCGACGGCGAAGGCCAGTCTTCAGCGGCAAAGGTCAGGCCAAATCTTGAACGCGGCACAAATGTTCGACTTCTGCGTGGGCCACTTCACAAACATCAGCTTCTTTAACATTCCTGACGTCGTTGTTGCCGAAGTGAAGAGTGGGATGGCAGAGATAGAGCAACAATCGGTGACTATAGACGGGACCCAGAAGTATCACCACTTTCGACCTTTAGACAAGCATCACATCAAGGTGAAACGACGCTAAACGAAAAGTACAGGTGATGTCTTTTCCCGAAGATGACTCGGTGAACCATGAGCAACAACCCTCAGTAACGGCAGGTAACATACAACTTGCTCGTAAATTCCTCTCTGAAAACTACATCGCGACGTATTTTACACAGGCAGTTACATTGCATTCCACATGGACGGCAAGTTGTACGCGGGCAAGGGAACTGGGGAAATTGAATGCCTAGGAGATCACCAGGTTCGGCTTATGGAGCCACCCGTTTCGGATGACTCTCCGTATCAATTTACCTGGCCCAGAAAAACTTGCATCGTGTGGATCGAGCAGGCAGACGTCATTGCCATTCTGGACGCGCAAGACAACAACATCATCCGGCCGCTGTTTCAAATTTTCTGTGCGGGAGCTTAAAGCCGCGCTTTGCCGGTTTGACAACCTACTGCGACGCAACCCAGCATTGAGGCAACCGAGGTAAAATCTAAATTGTCTTCAATAATAGAAATTCCTCAACAATACAAAAAAATGAGTAGCTACTTTTACCCAGTCCGGTTTTGACCTGCTAATTACTCACGAGTTATTATATTCCCCCCCCCCCATCTTTGCAGGGTACCTACTGCTGGTGCTGCAGAACCTTTCGTGAAGTACTGCTTATGTCGGGAAGGCGAACATGGACAAATGGTGGAGTGCGAAAACCCATTTGTAAGAGTGATACCAAAAATTGGCATCATTTGTTATGTAATGTTTTTAATGTAGTACGTTTGTTCATTTTTAAGTGCCCCGTCGGATGGTTCCATTTTTCCTGCGTTAACCTTGACTCTGATCCTCCAGGCCAGTGTTATTGCTCTGCACAATGTGCCGCTTCCCCCAAAAAGCAGGATGTGAAGACGACAATGGATTGCACCTAAGGTATAACTTACACCTAGTACGATCTGCGGATCATCCGTCAGCACGATAAGCTGTTGTCGTAAGCGACATATTTGCCTTACAGCGTCATTAATGCTGAAGCCTGCCATTAGCAAGCCAAGATAACTAAAGGCCACACACCCACCTTTTATGGAGTCCATTAATACTTTAACTCATAAAGAACTATGTGTGGCGTGCGTTAGGTTTTCTTCTATTCAAAACGTCTAAGCCTATGGGTTGTCTTGTGTAACCAAATCAGTTTACCTTTTTCTTGGCATGGGGGCCAGCGCCATCTATTGGAATTACATGACAAAATGTGAAATAACACGAGAACTGTTACAGATATCAAGTCGAATTTTGCAGAGCTTATACTAACGGACGTCTTGTACAAGCTGAATTTTTTTGAAACTTTTAAAAAATATCGTTTTTGAGTAAATGCCGAGAAGCGGTCGCGATGCGATTTTTCACCCCGTTGGCGGTTAGCTAAGTTTTTTTGAAGGTGATTTTCGAAATCTGCGCATTGAATTCCTTGGAATCATTTGTTACATTGTTCTTTTCGAGCCTCGAGTTCACACAAGAAATTGTCAAAGTTCGTACTTCCGAGAAAAGCGGCACTCCTTTGGTATTCAAATTCTCTCGCACGCTGCATCGCACAGCCCTCAAACTGCACACATGGTCATCTGGTGTATGTAGCTAAGCTGATGAAGTTATTCCAGATTTGGAGGAGGTAGGGTGTAGGGGGGGGGGTACGGTTTGGTATGGAATTACCCTACCTTGCTTTGCCCACGACTCACGAATGTAAAGTTCGGTGACCACATTTTCAACATTGATGCTTTCTAAAAAAAATCTCTCAGTAAGTTGCTGTGAAAAAGACGAAGGTGACGATCTGTTCCAATACTGGTCGTGCCTGCTCTCGTTCTGCCAGCCTGGAATGTGTCCAGATTCGGTTGACTTCGTCACTGAACAGGGCTGTTCAGTGGGGCAAGTCTTAGGGACCAATGGCTTCCCAAACGTAAGGCGATTATCGTTCCTCGATACCTCAGGGCTGACTGCTCAGTCACTATGGCGCTTTCTCTTACTGGAAAATTACCTGGAGAAAGTTGTCTTTAACTGTCCCGATTTCGAAAGTATCTTGACCGAGGGAAGCAAAATGTCACTTGAGACTTACTGCAAACAGTATACATAAAATGATTTGGCCTATACGCCCTTAATACCAGGTAGATGCACGCACCGACCTTGAATTTATCTATCGTCATCAGAATCCTTAGTGAAATCTACCGATCGTGCGACAGAAGCACATGGAAACCGACAAGAACTACAATAGACTAACCAATAATGATTTCTTTAGATGGGCAGCTCGCAAAGCACAAACCACAAATAAAAACAAAAACCTAAAATTATCGTACCGTAAAGAATGACCAGCGAAAGCGTCAATTGGTTCCGTATAACCTTACGTTTTAGACGCATCAATGAAACAAAATGTAGGCATAGCGTTGTCCCCGTGTGACTTAACTCGGAAAGTAAACCTTGTTGAAGTCGTCATCGTTCCCTGTAAATAACCAAACTGTTCTGCTTTACCCAACAGTTAAACCGGAATATTTGAACAAGGTTCACGCTAAGAGAAATTTGGTACTATACGGTGGTATCCAATTGCGGATATTGTTCACGCTGGGTGGCACGTGAAACCTAAAGTTCATCCGATATCCTCAAGAAAAATCGCTACCCTCGAGTCATTAGAATTTAATGTAGTAGTTAAAACATCAAATCAGAAAATTAACCCAAGTATTTTCTTTTCCGTTCAACATAACATACTGTCATGCATAAATTAGGTACCAACTTAATCTAACACGTTGGCGTAGGCCACGAGTAGAGTTGGTATCAAGTATATCTAACACGCTTTCGTTAATCGTAACGCAAAGGTTTGATTTGCCTTATCTAATCGGTGTAACGGGTTCAAGGAATCAAGAGCAGGCATAGGTGGTTAAAGATCACGTATGTTGTGCGAACGGCACTGCCGGAAGCCGCTCCTTTAAGCAAAGGCTTAAAAGACGGCCCCTCAAGGGGACTCGAGAGAGTCTGTGGACAGAGTTCCTTAAAGAGTCACTGCAGGGTAATCCGTCGCCCCAACCCTTGAGTGTAAAGTACCATAAGGCAGGAAGATTCCTTGTGCTAAGCGTGTGAGTGTATCCACAAGGTGTGGTAATACAATTGTGTGCCTTAAACAGCTTCAGTTGTAACGGTTATTAGTAGACGTGGTGCTAGTTCTCACCCCCGTATCAGGATTAAGCATCGCAATACATTGCTAACACAGCGCACTTAGCGAAAGCGGCAAAGCGCAAGTATAAGTACATGGAAACCAACAATACAAGTACAGCATTAAGGTTGAAAAGCATTGACCCTGTTGTAAGTAACTTTGGGTATTTTATAGTTTGGCTTTTCAAAAATCTATACTCCAGGCACCTTAACAACAACAAGATGACAGATCTGAGGAAAGGCACTTTCACGAACTCGACTCTTTATAATCCCTGTGCGTAAAAATACCTTATATAAAGCTAGTGCTTTTATATGTACAATTAAGTTAACTTTCTCCTTATTGATCAGGGACTTGTCTTATAACGTTATTACCATGCCTGAGCCGAGCGCCTTTGAAGAACTGAAAGCATTAACTCAATTGTAATTGAAAGATAGGAGTCCTACAATAAGTTCGTCTTAAAAATACCTTTTCACCCTTATTCTGTAATAGAAGTCTAAGCAATGACAGGCTGACAACCTTAAAGAGGGACATGTTTCACGTGTGTCTTTAGACTCCCTATGCGTACAATGATTGCTAATGCTGCTTCATTTCAACAGCTATAACTTCTTCAACAATAAAAATCAACATATGATCAGTTTTTTCTCTGAATAAATTTGCAACAAGTGTAACGATTACTGAGTTGGAAGATTCACTTTATCTCGTTTTCACTCTAGGTACCTCGCGGACAACAAGCTGGCAGCACAGAGGAGGGACATGTTTCACACGACTCGTCTCTTTACGGCATCTGTACGTACAATGAACTATTCAGATGTCTGAAACTGTGTATGAAATCGAATTGGTCAATTAACTCCTTGTTTACGCGTCAAAAGGACCTGACTTTAGACATGATTACTATGATAGAGCCTGAGACCTTCGAAGGACTGAAAGCATTGACTGACTTGTAAGTTACATCTGCACGCTACAGTTTAAGACTTTCAACATTCACTTACTTTAGGGGGGGAAGAACAAGCTAGCAGCACCGAACAGCAACACATTTCGTGGGCTCGTCTCGTTGGAGAGGCTGTGCGTAGAAATGAACCATTGAAGCGGCTAAATTCATTTCTGTCTAATAATAGTCGTTCTATACAGTAGTCTTATTTGTACATCATCAGGAAATTGTCTGATAACCTTATAATTACGATAGAGCCTGGAGCCCTTGATGGCTTAAAGGTACTGACTGAACTGTAAGTTAAGCTTACCGCTGTAAGTAAAACTAGCAAAAACTCACTGGTTTTGCGCTTTACTTTAGTCTACTCGACAGTAACCAACTGACCGTTCTGAGTGCCGGTACTTTTTATGGAATCTCTTCAGTGCAGCGGTAACCAAGCTTGTATTCTCGGCTTGTTGTACTATTAGTACAATTATCTTGCTTCTTTCTGGGGAAGGGGACAATGAACGCTTTAAGTTACCGTTCTTTAAACCTCTGACGTTAGCTTGGCTTCCTACTACTTAGCTCGGCTTCACTCGTAATTTACAAGCAGTAGTATACGTTATCACGTAACTAAGCAGCATGACCGTCCTTTGCAAAATTTGTCAGAGGCATTGCAGACTTAATTTCTGACTGAAAATGTATGAATTGTACAAATGGTTCTGAAAGGACAGGTGACCTCTGCGCAAACATAATCTTTTTAATAAGGGAGTCCAATCAACGAAGACATAGCAGGTTTAAACTGTTATTCTTAGGTTCATTTATTTTAGTGGTGTTGAGTGATTCACAGTTTTGCACTCACGCAGCAAGGAGGTCAAAGAATTATGATATTTCTATCAGGCAAAGCTCATAGGGTTGTAGTTAGTTGCAATGAATTGTCGAGTCGTGTTCAGGTTTCAGCTGCCTATACTGTCCTTTGCTTGCACGACGTCGTCTGCTTGAATTGCGCTACAAGCCAACGTGAGAACAAATGATAGGGAGCTCCCTACCATTTCCTATATCTAACAGTGTAGCAAACGAACTCGTGCAAGTCAAGGATACAACTTTCATAATTGCAGGCATCCAACTGACTGATGACACTGACCTGCGGCACAACCAGCTGGAAGAAATTCACCAGTTGGCTTTACATGGGCTACACCAGAACACAACAATGTAAGCGGTAGTAGTTACGCCACCCTACCGCCACCCCCGTTCATCCCTTTCCTGCTTTCTTCGGTGTACTTGCAATTACTAGATCAGCAACTCAAGAAACACGGTTTACATTGCTTCATATCACAGCGTTCAGTTCGTTTATTGGCCGGAATTAACACACACACAAGTAAACAAGCTGCATAAAAAGAAAAGAAAACCTAGTAACTTCTCAATTACTCCATTATGAAAGTAAACAGGACACATGCAAGTCCATAACCAACGTGTTGGATTAAATGTGAGGTATCCAGGCTGTGTAGTAGTTGTCCAAACCGGGGTAGGCGGCTTGCTGAAGACTGAATCTTCACCAATGTGCATACACTCCCAGCATATGCATAACTTGTTCAATCAGGAAGAATGCCATCAAGTACCTGTAAGAGAACAACATGTATAGCAACTGCCAGACAACATGACAACTTCTTCAAAGTTGCTAAATGTGAATTACCTTGAACTTGAACTTGTAACACCAGGATTTAGCAAATTGAACGTCGTAGCGGGACATTTTCTTTGGTTCAGTAGAGACGTAACCAAACTGTGGGAAAAGAAATAGAAATAGAAAATCAACTCAAAGAAAATAAATAGCGAGCCAGCCCAAGTATGGGCAGGGTTGTTGCGCACTGGCGTGTATTTGGAGGAGGGCAGGGTTGGAGTGTAGTATACATGGATTCTTGACGTGTTGATGCTGGTACGTTTATGTATATTGGTTGATGTGTATTGGAATTATTCAGTAGGTTTAATTGTGTGTAGCGTGGATAGGAAGACAGCATGAGGTTGCGGGTGGAGCGAAGTCCTTTGTGTGAGATTGGTGGCGGGGCTGAATACTATCTATGAACTATGTGATGAACTACATGTGTGGAATGCGGTATGGTTGTTGTACTCTGTACTAGTTCACATCGGGAACAATGGTTTGATGTGGTTTCGTCACTGTTGATGGGGCTACGAAGGATGTGGTTTTGAATGTTGTGAATTTTTATGTTTGTTTCATTCGTGAATTTGAAATAAATTTTGAAGTAAGGTTTTTTGTTCAGCATGTAGGTTTATCTCGTGTAACACAGTACGTTATGTTGCGTATTTAGTTGGAATGCTATTGTAAACTAATGATATATGTAATACTTGTAATGTATTAGTATTACTGTACGTAGTATCCAGTACGTCGTACAAAGATGCGAACAAATTCACAGGCAGTTTTTGTTTTAGAGTTCTGTATTTGTTATAATTGGTACTACTTATAGGCGGGAGAGGTTGACAAAGCGGCTTGGGGTACACGGACATGAAAGGGGAGACGGACATCCTCGACTTCGCCATTCTGCGAGCGTCCATTTCGGTTGCATCCGAATTGGGACAAGGAATTCTGGAAGATCATAGTAGCTTGTATGTTGCGTCGTCAAAGCAAGAATGCCCTGAAGATCCGGCACGAAAGAGGGCTTGTGCGGGGGCCTTTGGGCGGGAGATGGAGATTCGTTTTTCATCCTGCCATATGAAATTTGAAAATGCGGTTAATTGTGATTTGGAAACCGGAATATGAGTAAGTGAAACTTGGGACCCAAGTATTCGTCCGCAGCGTTAAAATGAAAAGGAGAGAAATACAGATGTTTTTGAAGTCCCTCAAGTTCTTCCCAACGGAAGGATCACTTGCATCCTGACGGGAACTACTTGTAGCGCTGTCTATATCAGAGTCATCGGTACTCTCTGAACAGTTGCTGAAAGTGCTCTTATGGATCCGCAAGTACCGTGAGAAACGTCATAATTCACAACCAAAACACCTGGTCTGAACATAAGACGATGGCAAACAGTGCATGGGTATACCGGGCCTTCTGTAACAGACCTCCTAAAGGGAACAACAGCATCCTCGACGTCATCTGGCACCGGTTCTGGTACTTGAATAGGTTGATTCAACAAATTAGGGAAAGAATAATCGTTCTCAGGCAAACTTTTCCTGAACAGGGCCTTTTTCTTTTGTGAGCTGCGTTCCTTCCCAACATCTCCGTCCCCATGACACTGGAGTTCACTGTGGCCACCTCGACCAAGTAACATCGTGGAATTTAGCTTCAACTCAGAACCTTTGTTTCTCGGTTTCTACGATTACGGGAAGAAGAAGCGCCCTCCGGCAAATTTTCCCTCAAACAGGCCCTTAGCATGGAATTTACCTTCAACTGAGAACTTCTCGTTTCCCCATTTCTATCATTACGGGAAGAAAAAGCGCCCTCAGGCAAACCTTCCTTCTAACGTGCCCTTTTTTGTGAACCGTGTTGCTCTTCAACATCTCTTTCCCGAGGACAATGAACCTCACTACCACAAGGTAGATCAAGTAGCACCAACGAATTCACCTTCAACTGACTCCGTAACCTTTCCCTGTCTCTTTCCAAATTCACCTGTACGTAGCTATCGCCTGCACAAAAACCTTTCGCGAACGTGCACAACCACACCTCAGTTACTATGCTCCCTTTCCCAGCAATGGGTACACTAGTGTGAGACACAACATACGGGAAGCCTAGTTCCTTTTTTTGTCCTGCCAAGAGAACATATACTTTAAGAAATCGGAAAACCGTGACAAACGTTCACGCACCATGGGATGGAAATTCAAGCCAAATAGGTAACATCGTATCTTTCTTCCTTATTCTGCAAAATACATAGGTGCCAAGTACCATCAAGTAGCACAGGTACAACTGTAAGGTTTTTGGAAAACAAATTCCCCTTATATTGGTTCACAACTTCTTCGAATGTAACATGCATATGACATACTGTTACGAAGAGCCCAACGCTCGCTGCGCAAATCGTTTGTGACCTTCCAGATTTACACCTCTGTTCGAGAATTGTCATGTATTTATCTATCACATCAGGGTCGAAATTAACACCCTTTCCGAAACTCTGCAGACTGGTATTTGCCATCCTAAAGTTCTTTCTTCTCTTCAACGGCAAATTGCGTTCAGCGAGGGGAACCCTTTGTCCATTGCCTGGGATGTCTCTTTGAAAGCTGCCCCCCAAAGTGAACTCCGCGCTCCCGTCAAACCACCATCACCACAGTACCCTAAATTATGATTCCCAGAACAATGGCCTCTCCAACGCACCTATTTCGGTTTCTCTTCGCATACGTAATCCAACGAACGGTATTTCGGACTGAAGGAAAGACGTTAACGAAGCCTTTCTAGATATACATTCAGCACAGGCAAACAAATGCACCGCAATCGTATCCATTCACTTGTCTCGGTATATCAGTTGACTATCGCACACGAGAAGGTAATCACCCTTCCGGTAATCACCGTATACTACCTCTCCAGCACTGAGCAAATATTATGGACAATAGAGTAGTCATAATGCTGACTTTGAGACTATTATACACAGTCAAAATCGCTTTACCTGCATCGAAAACAACTGAAATCCAGTGAATTGTTACACGAATCGGGAAGAACACCAATCGCCTCTCAGCAAACATGCTCGAGTGCAAGAATTTAAACACCCTCCAGTCCTCAGTTCCCCGCAAAAAGACAGCATAAAACAAACTGTCCATGCAATAAACAGACGGCGCCAAACTCATCTCGGACCGGTCTTGAATCAACTGGAATACCGATTCACAACGTCATTCAGCCAGTTCTCTCCCTGTAAGCAACTCAAATCTCGCACAGAAACTGGAATATCCCGCCGTTCACTAACGTGGACATACCCTCCAGTAATAGTGCGACAAGTCTCCTGGGAAATTCCATCCATTTCATTCTCGTTTTCTTCCTTCACACACGAATCGCTGCCTGCCTACAAACGACTCCCGCTCCCCAGAAACGCCACCGATATGCATTTCATTGTCTGCTACCTTCACACATCAATCGCTTTCCACGAATAATTCCTTTTTCTGTGAAAGACATGCATCCGAACTAAACGATCCACCTGCTTCCTTCGGAATCAGGCATACATAATCCAATACATAATCCAACGTGACCCAAGAACATACAGGGTCGAGAATCCTCACCAACCACCGTAACATACTCTGTCACGTCCCGCAGCACGGCTACACGCACCTGGAACAAATTAGCTAATGCTGTCAATGTAAGATGATCGCAATACTCGTTCCGTCGCACAGCATTGATATACATAGATACAACTGCCTCACTGTTCCCATCCTGCACTGCCTCACGCAAATCCTCATTCCATGTTTCCGCAGCCACCCCGGAAACGAATTCCACAGTATCACGTGCAACAATGCCTCCGGAATCTATCAAACCTGTTATATACGTACATACTCTTTCTCGCAGATTAATCACAGTAATACTGCAGTATTTCCCAAATTCACGCGCTCCAATCAAACCAACTGAATGTAAATACTCAAGCCCCTTCAAGAAAGCATAAAACTGACAATGAGCGTCTCCTGGGACCGACATAACGTGGAACCCTCTTGCCTCAAAACACCTCTAGTGACAAAATAAGGGGAGTAAAAGTCAACCCACCCCAAGGAAAAAAATGCGTACTCCTAACGCTTCACTAATACGTTCCCATAAAACCAGTGCGCAACAATAAAATAAGCTCCCAAGGAAATTGCTTAACAAAACCTGAAGACAACAACATTCAATCAACAAGGCATTAGGTTGAAATGCGGCAATTGGATAATAACAATAAATTACGTACAGGAACTACCCTAATCAGACCAACCTGAGCAACACAACGAAGGTGAAAAGGCTGGAACAGCTTTCCAAGGCTCCCGCAGATCAGGAATGGGCAGAATACTACACAGCAAACCGTTACGGTGTTACCGATCCAGTGCCCGGAAGTTCACGGTCGCAAATCTGCTCTTGAACCGGCGAACAAAGCGCAGAAACTGCTGCTAGGAAGACAGAAGCAGTTGTAAAAATGACTATACCCATCAAGATCCAACAAAATCGGAACAACAACTACACCGACGAGCAAGGTTTCCAAATCTGACGAACCTACACATATTCCAATACTTATCATTACTCGTTATACTGTGAAGACAAATACAAACAAATGAACCAAGCACTATACGTAACGGA
>JAIQCU010000456.1:0-48604 GCA_022114935.1 Leptestheria dahalacensis | reverse complement strand
TCCTTGTTGTAAAAAAAAGCCCTCCCGTAAAAGTCTGGCGCAATGTTCGCAAATCCTAATATGGCGGCCATTTTGTTCCCAACGCTGATACTCAAGCACGTGTTTTTCTTTGCCCTCTTAATATTATACAACTGGATAATGCTGACTTGTTCACCATTTATGGTAATTCGTCTCGAGTCGCATGGAATATGTACTGAGTTTTGTGTAAAAGGAATAAAGTCCAGCAGGTGTGGGGGACGTGCTGAACGACCTACTGACTAGCCGTCTACCTGCTAAATTTGGGCCAATATCAGCAGTTTCAGCAGTCCCTGCCTCTATCATAGGCAACCAGACTGGAACCAAAACTGGTTAAATTGCTGGTAGACCTGCTGGATTTTGCACTGGGATATCAACTAGAAGGCTAATAGTAGCCATGAGCGAGATTTAACCGATAGTTTACCTAACGATGTGCGTACTACTTGATTATACGTGAAATATCCCTGTGTTTTAATAATAATCCTGAATTTTGTAATGTTGGTTTAATGTTATATTACTTAATTTTACTGTAATGTAGTAATTTAAGTTGATGCCAAGTCGTTTTAGGAGTCATTTTTGAGTCATTTTGGGATAAGGAGGCCCGTTATATGTGAACGGCCAAAGAAGAAAGTTAACTCGGTCATGAGATGTTCCCTGGAAAAACGAGAAAGTTCTTGTTTGTCTTGGAAAAATCTACTGCCAATGGACATGTAGACAGAAAATCTGCGTATTGCATTTAAGTAAACTTGCAGTGGGTTTTACGTTGATACTAAAACATTATTAAGACGATGATGAACAAGTTTGAAACTCGAATTTAAGTCAATTTGATTCATATTTAAGCCGTATGTGCGTCCTATTGGCTATTAACAGACATAAGGCTAGTATGCGTTATGAAGCGTCCGCCATCTTGATGGTATGGCTATCAGCTGTTCGCAATCTTTGTAAGTTAGTTTAGTTATGCTGACACATATTGAGGTACTTGTGCGTCCTTTAGGCTGTTTATCTACGTTTACGGAGGAACGCTGGCTATAGGGCATTGCGAAGTGTCCGCCATCTTGACGGTATGGCTATCAGTTGATCGGATTCTTTGCAACTTATAATTCACAAATAAAAGCTGATTATAGGGGCCTATATGCATTATGAAGGGTCCGCCATCTTGACGGTGTGGCCATAAGCTGATCGTGTTCTTTGCAATTCAATTTAAATCATTGTGACTCATATCGAGTCACTTGTACGTCCTGTTGCTCATTATCTGAATCTACAAACCATATACAGGACTTGCATGCATTACAGAGCGTCCGCCATCTTGACGGTGTGGCTGTCAGCGTATCGCATTCTTTACCGCTCGAATGTGATTTATATTGAGGCATTGCGACCAACCAGTACATTGTGCTGGTTAGTTATTTGGATGTACAAACCATGACCGGTTATAGTGCTGGTATGCGTTACGAAGTGTCCGCCATCTTGACGGTATGGCAATCAGCTGGTCGTATTCTTTGCAGCTTAGTTTATGTCATTACAACTCGTACGGAGACGTTTGCGTGTCCTGCTATGCTATTTGCCCAAATCTACAAAAGGAAAGCTGGTCGTAGAACTTATCAGTTACAAAGTGTCCGCCATCTTGACGGTATCAATTGTAAGTAAGTTAAAGTCATCGTGATTCATATCGATGCGTCTAACGTCCTAATGGCTATGTATCTACATTGGCAAAGGAAAGCTGACTATAGGCCATTACGAAGTATCCGCCATCTTGACGGTATGACCATCAGCTTATCTTATTCTTTGCAGCTTAGTTTATGTCATCACGACTCGTACTGAGACGGTTGCATATCCTGCTGTGCTGTTTGTCCAAATCTACAAAGGAATGCTGGTCGTAGACCTTATCAGTTATGAGCTGTCCGCCATCTTGACGGTATCAATTGCAATTAGGTTAAATTCATCGTGATTCACACTGAGGCATTTGTGCATCCAATTGGCTTTTGTCTAAATGTAAATGGACTAAAGTTGGTTGTAGGGCTTGCATGCATTTCAGTGTCCGCCATCTTGACGGTATCAGCTGGTGCATTCTTTCCATTGCAAGAACGGGGATACTTCCGCTGGTATTCGTCTCAGTGCACTGAAATCAGCATTGGTTTACCTACAAGTTAATGATACAAAATTCTAAATCTGCGAGTGAGGGAGTCACGTGACGTGACGTCATCATGCCTGTGAGCCCTGTTACACACGGAGATTTTCAACAACAACACCTGCTGCGAAATCTTCCTAGAACCGGAGAAAGTTTCGTTTTAAGCAGGCGTCCTATGGTCAGGTATTCAAAGTGAAAGGTAGCCTTCTTTGCATCCATACAAGAGTACAGCGGTATCAGACGGGTATCACGGGGTATCAAATGAGTATCCGTTCTAATACTGAGGTTCTGAAATAGCCCAGAGGGTGAGACCTGACCGTACCGCGTGTGCCGCCGTGGTTTACGGGGACACCGAGGCAACGAACTTCAAGTGGAACTCGACTTGTTATGGTGACGTAACCGAGTTTTTATTATAATTTTTCTCCCCATTTCCTCTCGTTTTTCTGTAAATGGGAGTCGTTGAAACGGTGCGCCGCCGTTGAAAAATGAATGGGAAACATTCACCTGTTTCCCGAAAAGTTTTACTGATTTTTCAATTGAATAGGTTTATGTGTTTTTTAATTCCCTTTATTTGTTTCGAATTGGAAAGTTGGACTGTGGTATTTGGGGCTCGTGTCTTAAGCACGTGTTGAACGAACCGCTGAAGAATGTTGAAAGTTGAGTAAAAAGTCCAGGAGCAGATAAGATGGCGGGAATGTTTGCCATTTATTTTTTATATTTTTTTTTATTTTAGTGTTAAATTACTCTCAGTTTTTTAAATTAAATGTCAATTAAATGTTAATAAATGTAAAAAAAAAGAATGGCAAATATTATAATTCAAAGAACCGTGTTTGAACTTTCAGTTCCGTGTGTGCAGGTAGAACGTCTCTGGTAACGAGGTATAATAAATTAACTTGGAAATTTCGTCAGAAGTTTCTCCGGGTCGCGTTTCTAGAAACACCTGTTAGGTTCACAAAAGTCGGTATTAAAAAATAAATAAATTAATGAATGAAACAAGAACAGCTTTCTCCATTATACTGTGTATTATTCATCGTAGAAGTTTCTATTGACTCATATATTGGACCTGATTTTGGTTAAGAATCGATGTTATTTACATCGATAATTGCGCTGTAATTAGGTAAAAGCACTCTGTGCAAAAATTACTGGACAAATGTACTCGAGATAACCTCTTGGGGTTTTGTCGGTTGTGGGTCGTTGACTTGCTTAATGGCATCCTCCTCGATGATGGTAATGACGCTGGAGTTTACCGCCCGGGTCTTTCTATTCTGGTTTCTGCCAGCGTGTACTGGTTTCTTTATTTCTTTCTGTTTGATTTTATTTGTTATTCCCGCGCTTGAAAAGGATGAAAATCTGACGCAAGCAACCGGGTAATTGGGTAATTACAATATAGAGATATGATTACATTTAAATTTCTAAGATTTCTTATAGTAATTAAAGCTATAGTTATGTGTATTCTGCTCAGTATAGCTGACGTTGTACCTATCCGTCTAGCTAACTATCCGACAATCTATCTGTATCTGTTTACCTGTCGCTGTTTCCGTGATGTTTCGATGTATCGGTGCAAGTATTTACCTATGTACCCAGATGGCTTATCAATCTACCTATTCTATGTGTCTATCGGCCTGCCTGTCTCTCTGTCTATCTATCTATCTATCTATCTATCTATCTATCTATCTATGTACCTAACCTACCCATCTGTGTATTTGTCAATCTATTTATCAATGTAGTTACCTGCCTACTTACCCTATAGATACATTCTTTTTACTGTCTACCTCTCTACCCATCTATGTATCTATCTAATTTATATATCTGCCTATCTTTCACTATCTATCTATGCACATATCGCTCTGTCTGTCTATCTGTCTATCTATCTAACCATATGTCTGTTTATCTTCCTGCTCTCTATCTACCCCTACCCATTTGTGTATCTATCAACCTACCTTTCTACGCATATTTTTCTGATATCTATGCATCTATCTACCGTACCAATCTGTGTATCTTTCACGATCTATCTGTGCATTTCTATCTGTCTATCTATCCAACTATCCATCTAACTATCTACCTATCAGTCTATCTGTCTGCCTACCCACACTTACCTGTCCACCTGCCCAACTATCTGTCTACCCATCGGATAAATCTGACGCAATGAACCGATATAACTGGACAATCATATTCTCTCTCTCTGTATTCAAATCATGATCCTTCCTTTACATGACTTTCCAGCCAAGGTCGATTACTTTCTGCGCTGCGAATAAATATCAATTGCTTTTAAACTGCGCGTTTCAACATTTGGCATCAAATGCATTTACTATTCTTCCTTTTTCATTTTGATATTGAACAAAAATAGAAAGTCGTGCATCCTGCTGAACAGCCACAAGATGAAAAGCCTCCACTACGAGATCCTGCCGTTCATATCGCTCAACAACACGGTCACCCGACGTAACGTAGCCTTCCTGTACGCCATCCAGCACGGCGCCCGGCACATCTTCGACGCGTATCCGTCCACTTTCGTTGCCGCATCCGTAAAACATTCAATCTTCAACTTTATAACGAAACACGAAAATCAGGGTTGTGTGATATCACAATCCCTAGATATCGATATCGATTTCTTCCTTATCGATATTCAAAATCCCTATTGTTCAGATTACGATATGATATATCGAGGCCAAAGAACATCGATATATCGAAATTCTGATATCGACTGGACAACACTGTTGACAAAAAACTTGTATCGATATCAACGATACCATATATCAATCAAGTTTTGTAATATCGATATCGATTTCCTATTCAAAACCCTGATCCATATGATAACGATATCGAAGCCAAAAAGCATTGATATATTAAATTTCGATATCGAAGTCGATATACTGGGGAACCATCAAGTTTTGAATATCAATATCGATATCGGTATATCGGTCAACCCTGATAAAAACAAACTAGTGACTTTACTAATATATTGTCAACGGTTACAGTCGTTAAATAACGATACAAGTTCACAACACACCATATGTGGTGAATAACCGTTTTGTGACGTCACAGTTGTCCGTGGAGCAATTCAGAACGGAAATGCACCGGCAGTTGCACAATCTCACACTGGATGTGGCCCTGGGATTGGTCAGTGAAAGACCGTACGTGAAACGCGTCCAGAACCCGTATGCCCATTTCGGCAGACCGGACCTGTGGACCGAGGGCTTCCGCCGGAATAATCAGAGGGACGTGCAGAACCATGTGTACCGCATCTGTGAGGTTAGACCTCCTTCTATGGAGAAGGTAATAAGGCTTGCTTTCTTTTTGAACAGCCGTTATTCATTGTCCGCCTCTAACTTGTCCATTGAAGAGAGATAACAATCCACTTGACGACTGGTCTATGGTTACCAATACGGAATTATTTTTTGGCCCTTTCAATTATTTCCTGTCTGGGGCTAATTCGAGCAGTTTAGCTTTTTAAAAATAGAATTACTTATTTATATTATATATTGATCGCTTAATGTGCGGCTTGTTAATTTGGTTTCATTAGGGACAATCTACAAGTCCAAAAATATTTAAATATTGTATTTTCATTCATTCTGTCACTCAACTAAAATTCATAAACCATATTTGTAAACAAAACCATTTTGCATTACACTGTCTGTTATATTAACCATCATGCAGTTATCATACAAGTTTCAGTTACTGGAATTACGTCTCATTCGTGTGTTTTTTCGGATTAACAGTGTGATTGTAATAATATATACATATATCAAAATCTCCAGAAATAGCTGTTATATATGTCTATACATATCACAGATAGATAGACACAGATAGATAGATAGATAGATAGATAGATAGATAGATAGATAGATAGATAGATGTATTGATCGATCAACTGATGGATCGGTAGTTTGGTAGGTAGATGCGGCATAGATAGATACACGGATAGGCAAGTAGATAGATAGACAGACAGACAAATAGACAGTTGGATAGTTAAACAGATGTCAGTCAGCCAACTAGCGCTATGGATTTCAATACAGTTAGAGGTTATAGCTTAGCACATCGAGATAAAGTGCCCAATTATCCGGTTCCTGGCCTCAGATTTATCTTTCTTCATACGCGGAGAACAGATAAAAGCAAAGAGGAAAGATAGATGGATGGATTGCCGGATGGATTAATAGATAGATAGATCGATGTATGGGTGGATACATAGACAGATACATCTCCAACAGATTAGGTGCATAGATACATACGTAGACGGATACATAGAAGTTACATCAATACACATCTAGAATGAACCGATAGATAGACAAATAGCCTACATCGCTATCAATACATTAAATATCCTTTTCTTGTATTTCCATTGGGGTGGAGCAGTTCCTGGAGACAGACGTCGGTGCTTTCGATCTAGCGGCGCCAGCCCTGACATTGCCCGGAGCCACTCTAGCACCCTTCTCCTCAAAGAACACCCTGTACTCGCTGGAAGCCTTCTGGGGGTTGCCGCTTCTACCCGGCAAGGATTCGCACAGTATTCCGGCTCACTTATTCCGCACCCTCTGGAACCAGGCCATTCTGGGCGACATCGCCGGAAGCATGAGATTGTCCCTCTCCGCTCTTCCTACACTGCAGAGGTATAACTGATTCTCATATTCAGTTTTTAAGAGTTCATGCAGAGCGGGTTTCCACTGTCGAGTGTTCCAAAGCTGTTCCAGTGGAGTAATTAACACAGCGCGCAAACAAGATCAAGGGAGATTCACATCTGGTTTTAGTACCAGTCGGGTGCCTAGACCTTATTCGAAGTTGAAAGTCTCAGTTTCTGGTCGAGATTTAACTCTGTAAAGAAAGAAACAGCGCCCGAGAGAGAGAGAGAGGAAAAAAATGCGTCTCCTTGGTTTGCTTAACTTCGTGACAAATTATAAACCTGTATGCGCAGTCAGCGTACTTTCACTTAGTTCTTTGGGTTTAGCATCGGTTTCAAGGCCCCTTGCGCTGCACTCGCGGCCAAGCAGAAATTTAGTGAAGCGTAAAAAGTAATCCATAATCAGTTGTGTAATCCTATTACTGTGGCATTCCACATTCGATGTATCAATAATATAATTAATTATAATTGCATTTTTCGTTGGTAATTACATTTAGCAAATTCGGTCGTTTCGGTCACCTCTCTCCATCCAGCAATAATAATTTAATTAAATTAATTTTATGACAATTATATTTCCGGCCTTTTTTTTCTCAATAGGAGAGAAAAGACACGTAAAGATCCCAGCGAACTACGTGAACCGAGTGATGGTTTCGCCAGCTTCCTCCTCAAATGGAGCTGCTCGACGCGTTCATCGCTGGGCTGCGTCCATGATCTAGCCCAAAACATGTTCCAGCTGAACTACATCAGCTCCAGAGAATCCGAGTTCCTGGACGCGTGGATCGCCGATTTGACCAAGCTTCGGTATCTGGAGCCGCCGATCATTCCTCGTCGCCGCGGCTACATGAACCCTTGCCTGGGAGCTGACGGACTCTACGGAGTCACTTTCTATCCGTCCCTACAGCCGCGTAACCTCACCGAAGAACAGCATTACCGGAGAAACCAGACCCTCACCCGCTATCTCAACGATGAAACCCTGCTGGACTACCTGAAGAAACCGCGAACGGAGCCTGGAAAGAAAGTCGAAGGTACCGAGGGTAGCGAAACCTCCACCGGGGAGGACTCGACCTCGTTCAGTCACCGACACGGAAAGACGTACGACTCGGAAGACGATTCCCCGCTACTTCGCGAGTTTGCTGAAAGTATGTGTCCCGGGTACTCGAGCCTGCTACCGTACCGCAGTGAAGCTACCATGGGTAACGTCTTGCTGGTCATCGCTATGACTAGTAACAGATACGATATGATCCCCATGTTCGAGGTAATCTACCGACAGCACTTTAAAAACATCCTCTACTGCGGATCTCCTCACGATTCCATCGAAATCTTCCTGCGCAAATACCAACTGTCCGAGTCGAGATCCTTCTCCTTCCTTCCCGCTCATACAAAACATACCTACGAGTGCCTAATGGGAGCCCTGGAGATGGGTTACAACGTTGAAGGTTACCTAATGACTTCAGACGATACGTTGATCAATACATGGAACATTCCCTCGATGAATTTCTCCAAAGTCTGGTACGGTAGCGATGACGATATCGTTGTTACGGACAAGGAGTGGAAATCGCTTGATCCCGGCGGTCAGAAACTTCCACGCAGCCTGGAAGGAGTCCTCAAGGTGGTCGAGTTCCTGAAAAGCGCGCTTATCGGCTCACATGAAGATCAGAATGCCTACTATCAAGCTTCCAGGTTGTCTAAGCGAGAGGCCGATCCTGTCAAGGAGGAAGAGGAAAACAGTCCCAACGTACAGTTAACCGATGTATCTTCGGAAAGTACGCATAGCTTTATCCTTGAACCATCTGACGAGAAAAATCCGCATGGAGAAGGTCACGTCTTTGTCGATATCGATACAATTTTACCTTCACTCAAATACGATCTGCTCAACGATACCATCGACCCCCTCGCGGGTATCAAAAACGATACCTTGAATGATACTTCGACTGAGGTATCTTCTGCAGAAGACGGTACACTCATCGAAGAAGAGGATATCGACGACGACGAAGAGGATGTCGGTGAGACAGATGCGGATTCTGAGCGACCGGTGGCCGAACTGCTACGTAAACTCCTAGTTGCTACCCGCAACAATACTCAGAATGCTACTTCCACCGAATTACCAGAATCGACAACTGTTGCAGCAAATGAAACGGTCGGAACTAACAATACGACTACCGCTGCTACAACTACTACAACTACTACTGTTCACAGTATACCTCTAGAAGAAGATCCTATTGAAATATCAGCCAAAGCCAAGGAGATCTTTCACCTGGAAGATGAATGGGACAAGATCACAGTCCATACAAACACATCGAACCCCGCGCTGGAGCTTTTCATTCATTCAGTTCCCTCTGCAGAACCGGAACCCGAGCCATTGCCGGAATCTCCCGATCATTTACCCGCAGATGAACCGCAGAAAGAACTTAACGTTCCAGGCAGCGCAGAGACATTACCCGAAAGTATTCCGCACGAACCCGCGCTGGAACATTTAGCGGGAACCAATCAAACTGACATGGTTCCACACGAGAACCAATCAGCGACAATTTTGGAAACAGCAGCACCGCAGCCTCTGGAAGATCTAACCAATCCTGTCCAGCCGGAAGAGTTGATCACTTCTCCAGTGGTTGAAGAACGGTCTCCAGTCGATATCCACGTGGAAGAAACTCTAGCAGCCTTGAAGAACATCTACTCTGTCATCAAAGAGAACCTTGGTGTTCCTGTAGTAACTTCTACCAATTCCAGGGATACGAATATCTATGGTGGAGATCGTTCTCACTATCGCCTGGACCCGAAAACGATACCCCACTTCCGCTGCGAAAAAGGGACCGGCCTGGAATTCTGCAAAGTCTCGTCCGAATTTCTCTACCAGTTGCTGGAGAACGTCGGAGAATCCTTCCAGATGTATTACGACAAAGTTCCCATGTATTACATTCCCAATAAGCACCAACTCAAGTTCTACCTGCTGAGTAACCTGATGCTCCAGCATGGAGTCACCGACGAAATCGCCGTGCCTTTAATACTGAACGGCCTCAGTTCACAAGAAGAGTGGCTTAAACTGGAGAAATCCTTCTTTGGCGCCAAGAGTACGACGACTGGAGTCTTTTCCAAGTATCCGCTCTTCAACAGCACGGCAGCTTACCTGTATCCTTCCGATCTGAACGCAGTACTGAGAGATAGCAAAACTCAGAAAGTCTTTTGCCTCAAGTACCTTCTGCGCATCATGAAGACCTAAATTCTTCTCTCCATCTTAAGATAATCTCCTGTTGAGAGGGTTTTTATATGATTTTTTTAAATTCTAATTATCGATAACTGTTACATCGTTTAGGACTATTTCTGGGCTATTTTTTTCGTGTCAAAAGCTGCCATGGATGATGATGTAGCACTTCTTGTGTGTGTAACTGTGATTCTTTTACTTTTCTGTAAATGAGTAATTGCATAAACGAATCGTGTATAATTCCTATAAACTCACTGTCGAACTCTTTCAGTCAGAACACGTTAAGTCCTAGGTTTCGCCTCTTTCCACATATTCTGCTTCAGTTTATCAAGGCTTTTTCTTATGTTGTTCTGGTGCACCAGTTAACACGAAAGCTTGGTAGAAAGATATAAACCGCATTTTATATTTAGCACATAGTATCTGTAACCGACCGGACTGAAAGGAAAACCTTGCTGGCACTGTTTTCCGCATTTCTTTTTATAACTTCGCCGGGTACAATTCACTTTCACTTGCGTTTTTTTATTAAAGGTGGGTGGGATTTCCGGAACCGATACTTCATTTGTTAAAAATTCATACTGAAAATCCGTGGTAAAAAAAGCGACGAATAAACTGTGTATGTGTTTAATGTTTTCTGGAATGTCTCTAGAAAGCTACTGCAGTGTTAGGGACCAATATTTTCTGATATAATAATCAGTATTATTGTATGACCGAGAACAATGCGGATCAGCAAAGACTTATTCAGGGCAGCAATGTCATATAATATCTTAACAATTCAGGTTATGTTAAGTAGGCGTACAGTGCACGTTGCAAAGGAGGTTTGCTATGTTACGTTCACATACGTTTCGCAGGGAATGTGTGATTTAGGGTAGATTAGGAATCGAGGATATGTAACTAGTTTTTGCATTGAGCGCATCTAACGGTAACAGTAACTATATGCGTTTTTAGCTTAATTTAAATGTGATCGGTTACTGTTTAAGCGCGTATTTGAAAAAAATCGAAAATAAATGTGATATACTACACAGAAATAAACCGTAAAAAGGTATGATTTTTTTACTAGCTAAAAAGAATATAATTTTCAGCTCTTCCGAAAGTACGGTCTTCAGGATTCAAAACGTAAGTTTAAATTTGGCGCCATTTCGAAGGGCGCGCCCACTAGCGGGATTTTTAGGAACTACCTGATTCCAGTGCGTAAACAAATGTTAGCCACACATAAACCGGGTCTCGTAGTTCACTAGCCTGTCTATAATTAAGAATAATTAAATTTTGGTATAACCAAACTTTAAAAAGCATAGGATTATATAAGAAGGTACATAGAAGTAAAACATGGCCGCGGTTTTGAAGAAACGGGCTTTGGCCGAGTACAGCCAAGTGGTTCAACAAGTAAGGAAAACAGAAGTTGCCCAATCTCTGCTGCATTATAGATGAGTAACCTTTTAACTTGTTGGCAAATTGCAGGAAGATGTTTCCAGTAAAAGCTTACAGCTGACCAAGAAAGCCCGCCAGGAGCACGCGGAAGAGCTACCCGCAGCTGTCGTCAGCCTCGACAAGTGCCAAACGTCTGGAGAACTGCTGCAGGCTTTGATTGCATTAACCCAACACATACCGACTTTGGTATACGTATAGTGCTTTCTTAGTTAACATTATACTAATGGGTGCATTACTAACACAGGCGGAAGAGTTAGCGTTGCTGACGAAAAGGCTCAGCGAGCTCTTCCTGAAAGAAGGGGACTCTGCTGTACGAGTGAAAATCGTCGCCGTAATGGCTAGAGTCGGCCAGCAACCGAACGCCGAACCTCAAGCATGATTTCTTATTTTACTGATGAATTCTAACTCTGTTGTCATAATCATTGAACTTGTTCAACAGGCTGTCGTTGCAGACTTCCTGCGCTTTCTCGAAAAGGAATCGTCGCACAAGGTTAAGGCTCAGTTTATGCTTTCTCTTGGGCAGCTCGGCAGACTGCTGTCTCAGGACTCGGTGGCGTACGCCAAAATTATCACCGCGGCGAAGACGGTAACATTCAGGCTAAATGTTGTAATCGTGTTAGAATGTTGTAATGTATATACTTGTTCAGTGTTTGCAAGACTCGAGCCACGCCGTGAAAAGCAACTGTCTACAGCTTATCGGTCAGTTGCTTCCAGTGAGTCCGTCGCAGACTGAGAACGTGAGGCTGGTCAGCGATTACTTGAGGTCGCAAGATCCTCGTGTGCGCACTGCCGCGTATCAAGCCTTGGTAATCTTCAACAGAAATATTTATTTTAAAACTTACAGTAACTTTGCATGAACAGGTCAATTTACATGATCGAGGTCAAAAACTGGAGCTGTCCACGTACCACGAGATCTGCGCGGCCTTGGACGACGACTACGAGACCGTCCGGCGAGCTGCTTTAAAGATCATCTGGATTCTGTCACACACGTATCCTGAAAGGTATACGTCGTTAAACTAGTTGAAAGGTTAATTGAAATTATCTTAACTGGAATGAAACTTAATTTTGAAACGTTTCAGCGTACTGCGGGTGGGCGATTCGAGACAGGAGATCCGACTTGTGGACGACGCCTTTGGGAAAATCTGCCGCGCTATTACGGATTTGTCAGTTAGCGTTCGCACCTACGCTGCAGAGCTGCTGGGGACCATGTCGAAAGTTAGCCCGGGGTTCTTGGAACAGACGCTGGACAAGAAACTCATGTCAGATATGAGGGTAAGTTTATTTAAATATTTAAGTTTACCTTAAAATTTTTGCAAACAACTACCCGCGCATAAAAAAAGACAAATTGAAATGAATGTTATCACTTTATGATAATATCATGATGAAATCGTAATACCATCGCAATTCGTTCTAATTCATGATAATATATTGTGATGTTATCGACATAATCTGGAAATATTTTCTATGTGTAATAAAGAGGTAAATAAATAAACAAACTTGTTAATACCATTTTACAAAACTTTGAAAAGGTTTATGTCTAATAAGATCATTCATTTTCATCTCTTGGTGTTTTAATAGAGAAAGAGATCAGCACACGAGAGACACTGGGAGACTGTCACTTCGGGAGAGTGGGCCAGCGGTGCGCGTTGGGCTGAAGATGCTCCCCGGGAGAACATCGACGCCGATACGGTGTCACTTATTCATAGCGGAGCTTGTGGCGCTTTTGTCCATGGCCTGGAGGATGAATTCATGGGTATTGTATTGTCTGTCTCGATTATACCTACCTAACTGTTTATCTGTCTGTCTATCTACCTTCCTATCCTTTCTGTCTGTCTGTCCGTCCGTCTACCTACCTAGCTATCTAGCCAATAAGCTATCTATCTATTGGGCTAACTACCCATCTACTTATCTGTCTGCCTATCTACTATCCCATGTATCTGTCTGTCCGTCCGTCCGTCTACCTGCCTAGCTGTCTATCTGTCTTTTTGCCTGTCTACCTGTCTGTCTACCTATCTATGTATCCGTCCGTCTACCTACCTAGCTATCTATCTGTCTATTTGCCTGTATACTTGCCTGTGTACTGTCCGTCATCTACCTACCTAGCTATCTATTTGTCTTTTTACCTGTCTACCTATCTGTCTACTTGCCTATCTGTCTATCTGCCTGCTTGCCTGTCTACCTAAATATCCCATCTGTCTGTATATCTGCCTGTCTGTTTACCTGTCTATCTGCCCGTCAACTTACTTATCTATTTATCTGTCTGCCTACCTACCTACCTATATATCCATAAAACAACCTGTATATCTATTTACCTATCTATTTATCTATTTATGTTTAAAGGATAGTATCTTTGCAGAGTGAAGACATACGACTTAAAAATAAGTGTTTCCTATTTAGAGGTGCGCAGTGCCGCGCTGGATTCGCTCTGCCAACTAGCGCTGCAGAATCCCACCTTCGCCAAGCTGTCGCTCGACTTCCTCGTCGACATGTTCAACGACGAAATCGAGGAGGTGCGTCTCAAGGCCATCGACTGCATGACAAAGATCAGCTCCATGATTATCCTCAGAGAGGATCAGTTGGAAATTATTCTGGGAGTTTTGGAGGTTCTTTTTCCCTATTTTATTTGTAACCTTTACTTAATTCTTTTTCTATTACTGTTAGTATTGTTATTATCGTTATTATGTTAATTACACCTGATTCAATCGAGGAAGTTAATTAGCCTATAAAGATTTATTTTAACTGTAATTTCATCAATGATAGGAAAACAAATGACAGTAATTTTATTTCTAATTGTAGGATTCGAACGTCGAGATTCGCGAAGGTTTGCACAGAATGCTGGGGGCCTGTCGCTTGTCGACGAAATCCTGCCTGACCATGTGCGTGCAGGCGCTGCTGGACAACCTCAAGCGATATCCCCAGGTGCGACTACTTTCCTGCCTTATAGCCTTGTAGTTAGTTTAGATACAACTATCGTAATTTATGTTATCGTAAAAACTATTGCCACTATTACAGCTGCTAGTACTACTACCAATACTAATACTTCTAATGTTACTGCTATTACTACTCACTGCTGGATGCTACTACTACTGTTACTTCTTCTATTATTATTACTACTACGACTACTATTACTGATACTATACTACTACTAGTTACTATATTACTACTGGACTAGTAATATTACTACTTCTGGTCGTACTACAACAACTACTTGTATTGTTACTAATACGACTGCTACTACCAATACTACTACTACAATCACAACTGCTATTACTG
Source organism: Leptestheria dahalacensis (assembly GCA_022114935.1). NCBI lineage: Eukaryota > Metazoa > Arthropoda > Branchiopoda > Diplostraca > Leptestheriidae > Leptestheria > Leptestheria dahalacensis. Next base: position 33,955 of record JAIQCU010000456.1, on the reverse strand, counting down.
CTACCAAAACAATCAATATTAGTAATACTAGTACTATTACTATTACTATTAGTACTAACACTACTACCCCTGGTTTTATTACTAAGCAGTGAAAATATAGAACTGTATTACTATTAAAACTAAAAAACTACTACTACTACTACTACTGCTACTACTACTACAATCAACCACCTCCACTGGTTTTAATATTAAGTAGTAAATTATAAAACCTAAAATTAGTAATAGTGCTACTACTACTACTACGGTTACTATCAGCATTATAACATACGACCAGTTCCAGTTATATATTTTCCCAGTTTTACTTCCTTGTTCCAGGACAAACGTTCCATATGGAAGTGCCTGCAGCACTTGGGATCACGCCACCCTGAACTGACATTGCTGCTGGTACCCGAGTTACTCTTGATCCATCCGTTTTTCGATATGCCTGAAGCGGACGTCGACGATCCTGCCTGTAATATATTTTGTATACTATATCTTTTAACCTTAAATCAAAATTAACTTGATTTAATTATAATTAAATCAAAATTTCTTTAAGAATGTATAATGTGCCGATGTAACAGTTGTTCACCTTTCGTTGGCTTCCATAAATGAAAACTTAACACACACTGCGTGTTTACTTACCTGAGCGGTGTTAATAATAAGTTCAACTGTCACTAATAACGAATTATTTAAACGGTATTTGCAGATGTTTGCGTCTTGCTGTTGGTCTTCAACGCTGCTCAGCACAACCCGCCAGTGCTGAGCCTGCTGCAGGAGCACACCAAGAGGCATTACCGCTACCTGCGCGATACTTTACCCCATTTGGTACCACGGTTGGACGTAAGTTGAAGCAAACCATCATTTCATCTTTCACCAAGTCCCGTTTTCCTCTAAAATTATTTGCAAGAGGGCAATAGGAATAGTTGCTATGTTTGCATTAACCGTTGGTATTGATAGTTCGATCAAATAAGTTCTGTTGAACTATTTTTACTTGGTATTGAATTACCACTACTCACAAGCATATATAAACATGTATGTTATTTTTGATGATTTTATTCTTTACAAGAATGAAGTAATTGCAGTTGATTAAGGTTAATATTATATTTTATTTTTTTGGTTACTAGATTGGAGACCACAGTGAAGTGAAACCTTTCGTCGTCGCCGAGGCCAACACTCAGAACTTTCTGACCAACGTCATGGCGCGCGTCAGCGGCACCAATGCGTCAGCTCACTGGCTGAAAATCTGGGAGACGGCGCATCAGGACCTGGTCCGGTTGGCCCGAATCGACCCTTCCCTGGCTGCGACGGCCGATTTGCTGGCCACCCAGCTGCAGTGTCATCTGCTCATGGCCAAGATCATGAGCAACCCGGCCTGGCTGGATGGATCCCGACTGGGCAGTCAGGAGGGCGGAGTGGTGCGGAATTCGATCGAGCAGCTTCAGCAGCACTGTCTTAAGTATACAAACAAACAAACGAAATAACAAAGAAGGCAAAAGGCAAACACAACGAGTAAACTAAAATATGGATGGATATGGATGGATTTTTAGTAAATACTAACGTGGTAGCCGTCTAGACAGACAGACAGAAGATAAACAGATAGACAGACAGATAGATAGATAGATAGATATATAGATAGATTGATAAACAGATATATAGAAAGACAGACAAATAGATAGATAGGTAGGTAGGTAAATAGATAGGTAAATAGACAGATAGCACATACATTGATTAGATGGATAGGAGAGTTAGATAGCTAGACACATAGATAGATACATAGGTAAATAAACATGTCGGCAGATAGATAGTAGATACATAGATTAGATAGATACAGATAAATAGACAGGTAGATAGAGAGATAGACAAATAGGTAGGTCAATAGACAGATCAAGAAAGAGCTAGGTAAGTAGATACATACACACAAAGATACAAAAACACATCCACGATAACCTAGGTAATGGACTTACCATCTCCGTTTAATCTAGGTTGGAGTACATGTTCAGCAACCTGACCAAGGAGGAATCGCTCGCCGTTCAGAGTACCCGCTTGCAAGCTTTGGCCCTCCAGTTGGTGTACATTGTCAAGGCCAGCAATACCTCGGCACTTGCCCTTGCAGAACACTTCGTCACCCGTCTTTCAGCGCTGGAAAAGTAAGACCAACTTATCGTCGACTGGCTACCCATCGTCTACCCATCGACTATAATTAAATCTGCTGTCAGTGTTAAAATGATAGAAATCACATAAACAAATTTAGTTCTATATACCATGCATAATATCATAGTAACACATGTTATATACATATACGTATTATACATAACTCACTAACTATCAGCTATCATTCAAATGCAATATGTTACTATTGTATTACATAAACTATTGTAAAATTAAATCATATTTTTATTCTCAAGTTAACAGAAATTAAATTAGTAAATGAATTCAAACTAATACGCGGTTTAAATAAACGATTGCAGAGCCATTCAGGAAAACAATTTAACACCGGCCACGTTTGCCGATGCCGTCCTGAAGGAACTGGGCCGATTGGAGGATCCCAAACCGGGAGTGCTGGCCCGTATCCTCCTGCCAATCCTGCAGAAGCACATCTCGACAGCTCCTTTCAAACTTCCCATGAAAGTAAAATATCCCAGTTCCATTCTTAATTGCCGTTGCACCAAGTTGCCAAAATTTTAATATTAAGTTGAATTAAATCTTAATTTTAATATAATTTAATCTTTGGTATTAGGCCCGCAAGGTCAGCGCAGAGATCCTGGAACCGACTGGAGAATCGGACAATCCCTTGAAATTCCTCAGCGGTTTCATTCTGGGCGTCACCATGGACGCGGAAATCTCGGGCCTGACTCGTCCGGAACTGCTGAGAGTCCGCGTTAAGTACCCCGATCAGCAGGTGCATCTCATCGTCGTCAAACGGTCGGATCTGAAACCCTGCGTCGAGGATCACGTGACCGAGGCCGTCGACGGGCTGACGAGGACCGCCGCTGAGATCCTGATGCATCGACTGAGGACCACGGTGCTGATTTCGCACCAGGTTTGGACGGAATCGTGCCACGTGGAGCTCAGCCTGGTGCTCGATGTGGCCGAGCTGGAACTGTCGAGCGCCTTGAAGAGGTGGAGGGCCCTGCCGGATGACGCCTTCACCGTCGACCTGTGCAAACCGGTCAAAGTGCTCGTCTCGCCCAAGACTGTTAAGCGAGGGATTTGAATTAAGTTAAATAAGATCATTTCTATGTGAAAAATGAAATTTTTTAAAAAAATAATTGAAAGGCGTAAAAATCACTTGCTATTTTTCCAACTATTGCGTCATGTAGTTCGGTTAGGGTTAAGCTGCGGAGGCGGGTTAAATATCAGACAGCAATGATAATTACCGTTAGCATTATTTGTATAGTTACATTAGAATGTAATCATTTACGAGTAAAACGTGTGAATTCACTTATTCTCATTCAATACTGCATTGCATTTTTTTTCTGTTTGTAGTACTGATGGGTTAGAATGGTACGCATTGGCTGGTGGTTAGTATCGTATGGCTATTAATGGTATACAAAGATTAACCGCGTATTATTTAATTTGCAAAATTGATAGTATTAAATTAGGTTAAATTTTGTAGAAGGAGAGGATAATAAGACAGCCAATGAGTATTTATTTTGGCTCTGAATGTCAGATATTGTTTTTTCTTAAGTGGGTTTCCGTGTTTGTTCGGCAGATTTGCAAAATCCCAATTCGCGCGTTTTATGAACAGATAAGCAACCGCACAAACAGACGGTGACCTTCCTTCGTTCCCTGAACGACACGTGTCCTTAAAATGTATATCAACACTCTTATCCTATACTAATATAGAATTTACAATCAGAAATTAACTTAAACTACAACATCATTTAGACAAATATATACTGATATACTATTCAACAATTTGATCAAATTACCAACACTGTGATTTATACTTCAGGATAACAGAATATGATATCGTATGTTAACTACGGTACCTTTAACTTTAATTATAATTAGTTTACCTTTTATTTTAATTACTTTACATTAAATTCCAACAGCATTATACCATTCGTCACTATCACTAGTTTCTCCGAATCGTAATTGCAATTACAGTTCGCAACACTATTTCCTGTTTAAAAGTGGTTTTCATCAGCTACTGATCTCATTGTAGTGAAAATGACGCGGCTATTGAAAGTAATAACCGCATTGCGTTTAACCAGCTACCTGTGGGAACACGTTCACCTGGTCTCCTTCTACGTGAATGTGGAGACTGATTACAACAGCGCGGAAACAGGTGTTTACTATCCCATGCAAGGAGACGGGCGATTGCGTTGACTGAATTGAGGTCTCGCGCGGCTGGAAATAGCCCGGTGACGTTATTCGATACCTCGAAAGGGTCCGCGACCCTTCTGAGTTTAATGTCACAGTCTAAAGCCGAAAAAATGATGATGTATCCGTGTATCTACCTTACCATCTGTGTATCTGTCTACCCAGTTACCTACCTGTTTGTCTATCTATCCTTCCGTCTATCTTTCTACCTATCTGCATGTCGATTTGTCTATCTATCTATCTTTCCATCCGTCTATCCGTCTACTCCACTACCTACCTGTCTGCCTATCCATTCGTCCGTCTATCCATCTGTCTAATTATCTATCTACCCTTCCGTCTGTCTTTCTACCTACCTGCATATCGATGTGTCTGTCTAGCTACCTTTCCATCCGTCTACCCAACTACCTGCCTGTCTAACTGTTCTGTGTATCCATTCATCCGTTTACCTACTTACCTACCTATCTATCTGTCTATCTACCCTTCTGTCTATCTTTGTGCCTACCTCCATATCGATGTATCTATCTATCTATCTTTCCATATGTCTAACCGTCTACTCAACTACCTACCTGTCTAACTGTTCTGTCTACCCATTCACCCGTTTACGTACTTACCTACCTATCTGTCTGTCTATCTATCCTTCTGTCTATCTTTCTACTACCTCCATATCGATGTGTCTATATATATTCCTTTCCATCTGTCTATCCATCTACCCAACTACCTACCTGTCTATCTGTCTGCCCATCCATTCATCCGTATATCCACCTGTCTATTTATCTGTCTACCCTTCCGTGTCTCTTTTTACCTACCTGCATATCTATCTGTCTATCTATCCTACCTCCATATCGATGTTTCTATCTATCTACTTTTCCATCTGTCCATCCTTCTACCCAACTACCTGCCTGTCTATCTGTTCTGTCTATCCGTTCATCCGTCTACCTATCTATCTGTCTATCTATCCTACCTCCATATCGATGTTTCTATCTATCTACTTTTCCATCTGTCTATCCTTCTACCCAACTACCTACCTGTCTATCAGTCTGTCTAGCCATTCATCCGTCTACCTACTTACCCACCTATCTATCTGTCCATCTATCCTTCCGTCTATCGTTCCAACCTTACATCTATGTGTTTATATTGGTTTTGAAAGACGGGGAATTACCGTAACTTGCAGTTTTTGGGATTTTATTCTGGTAAAACTAATGAATCGATTTGAACCAAACTTTTAGAGTGCATTAAGTATAACTTGAGCTACATCTGCTATTTTTTGGGTTGCTATGCCTTTGAAAATGTAGGAGTAATAAGTAATCAACATTTCCCCAGTAAAATATTTAAAGTTTGATCACTATTAAACTATCGTAGTTGTTTTAATAACTTTAACAACTATAAGAAAATAATCATTACTTATTACTTAACATTAGTTACTTCCATAATTGCTACTTGCAGTCGAGGTAACGAGATCCGAAGAATTAATTTTCAGATTTCGTTCGAGAGTTGTTTTATAATTCTGTGATTCTTGGGATTCTTTATGATTCTAGAATTGTTTAGAGATTTGCTATAATTTTTCTTTCTTGATTCATTCTGGGGTTTGTAAAATATTCACTTGACCTTTGAAGCTTAAGAATTGTTTAATAGCAGATTCTTAAGTTTGGCAAAGAATCCCATCTATGAATCCCTTCTAGTTACATATCTATCGATCTATCTATCTATATATCTATCTATCTAGTTGTCTAGTTGCATATGTCTTCATCTATCCGTTTATCTTGTCTACCTACCTACCCACCTATCTGTCTGTCTATCTATCTATCTGTTTATTTCTCCTTTTGTCTATCTTTCTACCTACCTGTATATCTATATATCTATCTGTCTATCTATCCATTCGTCCGTCTACCTACCTACTCGCCGATCCACCTATTTACCTATCTATCTTTCTGTCCTTTCCATCTGTCTGTCTGTCTACACAACTACCTACCTGTCTATCTGTCTATCTATCTTTCTTCTGATGTGTGTCTACGTTTCATATAAATCTATGTACTTGCCCATGTATCTATCTGTCAGTCCATCATTTATCTGTCTACCAACCTATCCACCTACCTATCTATCTATCTATCCTTCTGCCTGTCTGTCTGCCTCTTCATCTGTCTATCCGTCTACCCAACTACGTACCTGTCTATCTATCTCTCTTTGTGTCTCTCTTCGTACATACACATCAATGTATCTGTCTATGTACCTATCTCTTACCTATCTATCTGTCTAACTATCTATCCATCTGTCTACCTAACTACCTTCCTACGTTACCTGCCAATCTATCTTTCCATCTCTCTCTTTGTTTACCCGTCTGTCTCTCTATCTAACCTGTGTCTGTATCTCTGTCACCATAGCTGTCTTTGATTACACCGTTACTTAATTTCATTACATAATATTTTGTCAGGAACCATAGGCCGAAGGCCGATTGGCCCAATCCATCTAAGATTCTTGATTCTTAAATGTAATACCACCGTAGAATCTTCGAATTTCCGTAGACGTCTAAATAACTCTTATAGCCTCTCATATTTTTGTTATTCGTTTCCCCATTTAACAGAAAACCCCAATCATCATCGTGGTAGTGCAAATCATCACAGGAATCATTCAAGAATCTCTGCGCTTGATGGGCGCTCACCCCTCACGTGGCGCCGTTCGTTATCAGGATTCTTTTTTCTTCCCCCCATCACCGCCTTCGCCGGACGATTTTCAAAAAACGATAATCAATCAGTGTCACTTATTTAAAGTGTCGCATTTGGCCCGTTCACGTCAGTGTCCCTCAGACCGCTGGAAAAGGTTCAGATTGAAATTGTGGTTTTATAACTGAAACAGCGCGAGAATGCAGTGTCCGTCAACCAAGTCTGTTTTGATATTCACCGCTCTGATGTTTGTTGGGATAGAGTTGATTTCTACAGCGCCACGTAATTATTTAACTTTTAACTTTGGTGTTTATGGGTAATTGATATTAATTGGGTTTTGATTTGATTTTTTGTGGTTTTGCTGGGAAGGATTTCCAATGAGCACCGCAGGAAAGTCGGTGAACGAGACTTCGCTGGAGGAGTTTCTCTACCAGGTTGGTTGACAGGCATTGAGGAATATAGTCTGGCTGGAGTTTATTTGTTGGGTTTGTTGGTTGCCGTTTGATTGGTTGTTTGGTTGGTTGTGTGGTTGCTGATTACTTTTGCTGTTTGGTTGTTTGCAATTGTTTGTTTGTCTGGTTGGTTGATTGGTTGGTTGCTGTTTGATTGGTTGGTTGGTTTCCAATTTTGCTGTTTGGTTGTTTGCAATTGTTTGTTTGTTTGATTGGTTGGTTGCTTGTTTGGTTGTTCCACTTGTTTGCTTGTTTGATTGATTGGTTGTTTGGTTGTTTCCACTTATTTGTTTCTTTGTTTGATTTATTGACTGGTTGTTTGGTTGTTCCACTTGTTTGTTTGTTGGTTTGTTTGGTTGATTGGTTGCTGTCTGACTGGCTGCTTGTATGGTTGTTTCACTTGTTTGCTTGTTTGGTTGATTGGTTGCTGTTTGATTGGTTGGTTGTTTGGTTAGTTTTTAATTTTGCTGTTTGGTTGATTTTAATTGTTTGTTTGATTGATTGATTGTTTGTTTGGTTGTTTCCACTTGTTTGTTTGCTTGATTGGTTGCCATTGATTGGTTGCCGTCTGATTGGTTGCTTGCTTGGTTGTTTCCACTTATTTCTTTGTTTGTTTGATTAGTTGCTATTTGATTGGTTGTTTGGTTGTTTAGTTGTTTCTACTTGTTTGTTTGTTTGCTTGATAGGTTGCTGTTTGATTGGTTGGTTGTTTGGTTGTTCCCAATTGTTTGTTTGATTGCTTGTCTGCTTGTTTATGAACTCGTAAGCTGGTAAATTACTTTAGTTATAGTTTGTTTGTTTTTTGCTTGTTTCTTTTCCCCACTTGTTTCTTCGATTACTTGTTTCGCGTTAGTTTTGTTTGTTCCTTTAGTGTTTGTGTGTTTGTTTCCTTTCTACGTTTTGCTTCTTTACGGTGTGTTTGTTTGCTACTTTGTTTGTTCGGCTTTCTACATTTGTTTGTTCCTATGTGTATTTGCTTGTTCGTTCCCATTGCTTTCATTCAGGTTTCACAGTCTGCCTATCAAGATCTCTTGTTTGTTTGTCATTAACTTATTTTGTGTTTGTTCCTTCAACGTTACTTTCCGGATGGATTTCTTTATTGGATCTTCTTTTGCTTGTTCTAATTTATGGTTGTTCGTTCCAGTTCATCTATTTTATTTATCATTAATGTAATTAATCTATCTTTATTACTGTAGTGTTTGGTGAGTTTCATCAACGTGATGCTGACGGGAAACCCGCAGCTTGGAATCCCAGTCCTGGATCCTCTGGAATCATCGAAGAATCTTAACTTCCTGGTCGACGATCCTATCGTCCGTGCTGATGTCAATGCAACGTAACAATCAATCTTAACAACTTAGCTTAATTAACTATAGTGAAGTACTATACATTAAGGAGATTATGCCTCAGCATCAATCGAATCTAATCTAATTAAGTTAAAGATTATATTCAGTTAAGTAGCAATCATTGTCGTAATCAGGGACATTGCGTCAGTTGGCTTATCATCGCTGGTCATCACGTCCGTCGACGTCAGTTTACTGCAGTCGCGCTGGAACTTGTCGCTGCACTTCCCGCAGCTGAAAATCTCCGGTAGCTACCTCCTCGACGGCGTAGTCAACCTCTTTCACCCGGTCTACGGCGACGGGCCTTTCGTCATGTACCTCTACGATGTAACAACCAGTGGGACTACTATTCTCAGTTTGAATGGTATCGCGTAATGTCCATCATCTTATCAAGTATCATAGATAATGGTAATAGCTATTATAGTCTAATTCCAACATGTGTCAGTGTGTTATTACGTGGGGCTACTGTTTGATGACATCAGTCACGTGATTCTCCATAAGACTCTATAGGCTTCTACACAATCAAAAGAAATTGCATCTTTGCATGAGAAGATTACGCGTTAGCTGACATAGCCATACCGTCAAGATGGCGGACACTATTCATAGAGCATAAGCCCAGTAGAGGAACATAGATAACATAGTATCGACTATCTATCAGACAGGGTTGTACTGCGATATATATCGATATCGATTACGATTCTTGTATGGATACCGTTATTAGTCCGTTTCATCTTATCGAATAGCTAACTAATAGTCGATATACTAAATTACTAACAGAACAGACTAGTCCAGTTTGTACTTAACTACGAGCTTACCGTAAACCTGACCGACTGAAACTATGTAGCAGACTCGCAGCTGACCATGTCGCCATTCACCATGGGCACCATGTACTACAGCGCCATGTCGGCCGAGTTCCTCAATTTCATCGGACTGTTCCTAGACGAGAGTACCAAGAGCCAGGCGAAAATGGTGGTGGCCAAGGAGCTCTACTACCAAGCCGAGATGCGCATCCGCGAAGCCCTAGCCACTTCCCTTTACGAGTATTTCAACGCGGAACTGGTCGTAAGTCTCGTTCAAACCATCTCGCATTTGACTGATTACATGCACTGGATGGTTAGATATGCATGATATGTACTACTTTTTCATTATGGATAGACTACCATACATTATTCATACATTATGACTTGAATATCGTTCGCCATCCGGCATCTTGTTCACCTGTACTATATTCCAGCTTTTTAGGATGTGTATACACTGCAACGCCATCTAGTGTTAGACCACCAATCATTATCGTTCGCCATTCGCCATCTTGTTCCCTCATTGATAATCGGAATCCATTACGCTAAACTACTAAGCTAGCCTAATCTATCGAGCTAATCTATCCAATCTACATCTTTTTTATTCGTTTACAGCATTACAATGTGACCAAGTACCCACTCAAGTTATCCGGCAAGTGAGTTACACAGGAATCGACGCAGAAATTTCCGGGAAAGATGTTGTAGCTCCTTTGCTGGAGGTATATGGCGATATATTTCTCATACTTGTTTTGCTTTATATATATTTATTACCGCGGTATTTTGGGTGCCTGAGGAAGATGGCTGCTACGTACAAATACACGTCAAATATATTATCAAGGAAATTCAGGTTCCAACACCTGTCGTTTATTACCAATCAGCCAACTTACTGAACGTTACACACTGACGTATAATAAATTACACAAGATCACATTATCAGGTTAAACACTTCTGGGTGAAAAGGAATGACTAGAGGAAAGTGTTAGAAGGAACCGAATCGTGACAGATCGAGCATGGGAGAAAAGTCGGCGTACTCGGCCAGAAGGAACTGTGGCGTTCCGCGACTGAATGTGGCCGTCCCGCTGAAGGGACCGTTCAGCTGTATTATGCGTCCCAGAAACTGCTGCTGCAGGGCAACGTTCAGCAGACGCAGGTTTTTCGTGCTGCAGAAACTGGGCGTTACAACTTCTCCGGCCGGTCTCCAGTTGAGCACCCGCAGCTCCTGTATCGGGAACGTGTTGAGAACCTGGCGAAGCCGCTCCGTGTCCCAATCGGAATTGCTCAACTCCAGGCGGGTAAGGTTGGGCAGCAGCGGCAGAAGATGCTCCAGCTGTTCGTTGGAGATTGCCGTGCGGAACAACTGCACATTTTTCAAAACATTGCCCGAGAGCTGCTTGCGAAGCCTGCAGTTGTGTTCAGACTGCTCGAGACTGCACTCGTACAGGACGAGCGTCTCCAGTAACGGGCAAAGAGTTAAAAGTTTCTCAAACCTTCCTAAGTCAAGGTCCAGCGCTTCGAACAACTGAAGACAGCGAATGGTCGACCCGTTTCTACGGAGAAAGTCCTCGAAGTGAAAGTCAGGGGAGCCACCGCGAAAGTTAACATTCAGCAAAGTAAGTCTGGGTAAATCGCCAAGGGTTTGAACGTTATAAGTAAAGGCGCTGTTCAGTGATAACCATTCAATAGCCGGACACATCTGCGAGAGGAGCTCCAGATGTCCCGGCGTCAGAAGATCAGTTGCTCCAAAAGCAACTGTTTTTAGATTAAATTTAGGTGAGACCGCTGCATTTACAGAGCAATACCATAGAGTATCGGCTATGCTGTCATAAAGTAGTACATTAAGATATGGTAGGCCGTGCAGAAGAAGGGCGGCGCCTGGCGGGGAGACTTCGGTTTTCAACATGATGACCGTGTGAAGCTTACGACAGCACAGCAGCCAAGAGATTCCCGAATTGGTGATACCGGTGTCGTTCAAAACGATGCTCTCGAGCAGCGGACAGTTCTGTCCAATCACGGCAATGACGCTATCGTTGCACTGCCTGGGTAAAGCCAGCGATTTGAGACGTCTCAGATACTTGAGGATGTGGCAAAGAATTCCTTGGGTTATTACTGACTGGTCTGCACGCTCCATGTAGAGCTCGGTCAGGTTGGTGCAGAGTGGGAGTGTCAGTATAGCTGCGATAGTCACCTGCAAGTTAAAACGATAAATCCTGCGATAATCAAGCACAAAATCTAGGCTAGTATGGTGTAATCCTTACCTGTTCCAAGCAAAGTGGCATCACCAGTGTGACCAAGTTTCTCGGGATGAACGAACCGACGTAAACGAGCAGCTGCCGCCCGACCCCGCTGTGCTCGTACGCGACATCGATGGAGTGGAGCATCTGAACAACAAACTCGTCTAGCAGGTTTCCAGGGATACGAGTCGTGATGTGATCCCTCACTGATTTCATGACTTCGTCCGTGCTAACCCGGGCTTTACCAGGAATTTCGTGAAGTTTTTGCAGAAGACAAACGGCCCAGAAGGCAGTCGATTGCAAACTCAAGCTTTTCAGCGAACGGGCCTCGAACCCGTAGTGAGGCTTTGCTAGACATCCCTTCAGGATGGTGTGAAGAAAATCGGCGTCGCTCATTGTTTAAGCAATGACGAACATACAATGCTATCCTAGCTAAAAACAGGCTTGGCTATTTATTACTACAGGACAAAACAAACAACTGTCAAAACCGTTATCAGCTGATATATCATAGACCGAACTTGTCGTTTTGTCGCCCTACGCTGCTCGCCCACCAGCAATTTCGCCACTTCTAATTTCGCTCCTTAATTTTATTACATACCAAAATATCACTTTATCCATCTCATTATTATGGGCTGATAAGTGGTTTGAATTGACGATCTGAATAGTTATTCAGAAATAAGAAACATAATTTTGACTTCGCCCTTTTAAATGTCGCCCCTTAGTTTTGTTAAAAATGAAGAAATTTACGTTATCGCATTAACTTGATACGTTATATCCAGATTATTTTTCAGTCTGTTGAATAGGATGCAAGGCTTAAAATATCCATGTTTTTATTCAGCCTTCTATGCAATTTTACATTACAAAGATAATTGAATTCAGGCGCTATTATGCGTTACCAAGGCATCAGTCGATAGCAAGATATTTAGAAACGTATCAATACTGTGCCCTACAGCTTAAGATAAGAATTACATCATTAAAGTTTAAGATAACACAGCAATTGGCTAAGTATTTTATCGTACGGCTATTTACCAACAATCACTAGCCGTCGCATGAATCATCATCCGGTTCATTGTCTTCATTCGGTTATTGATAACCGAATCTCAAATACACAGATTGTAAATTGTCACGTCGAATCTTTAAATGGCACATAATTGATATCAGGTATTAAATCAAGGTGAATGGGATATATAGTAAGAACACTGATCTATATGCTGACGAATCAGTTAGCAAGGTACTTGCTTTTTCTGGACACAGCAAAGGTTCTGAGGAGTCCGCAATCCCGTGTCAATCCAGTCGCCATTGCAGTACGTGTAATAGAAACCAATCTAAGGATTCACGAGTCGTATATTTATCAATAATGAAATAAAACTACGATTTTACTGGGGAAAAAACAAGTACCGGTAAACCGGGAGAGCCGACATCTTTCGGTATTGGTGAGCACAAGTCATCGCCGATGGTCAGTCCACTTTCTGGTTTGACGCGACTGGGGTTTCCGAAAGGCCATTGACTTAATCCTCGCTCTCCCTGGATGTAAAATTATGCTGGATCTTTAGAAAGCGGAAAGGATTCGGGTTTTTGGCATATGCCCTTGCCGGAAGCAAGGTTGCAGTTTAGCTGAACCCTGTTTGATAGCCGGAGGGCATGTTCTGTTTCTTTATCAGTTCTTCTTCGTGTTTTCTGTCAAATATACTTCATGAACGAAGTTCTCTAAACAAATTGATAGGTGGTCAATAGTTATGTAGATAGATAGACAGATAGGTAAATAGATAGGATAGCTGAATAGTTAGGTGGATAGATAGGTAGGATAGCTATAAAGAAAGGTAGATAGGATACCTACGTGGACAGACATATAAATAGGTAGGTAGGTAAATAGATAGGTCAGTACGTAGGTAGGGGTAGATAGACAGATAGATAGATTAGATACACAGTCGGGCTGATAGGTAAACAGATAGGTCAGTACGTAGGTAGGGGTAGATAGACAGATAGATAGTTACACAGTTGGGCTGGTAGGTAGAAAGATAGATAGACAGGACAGCTACGTGGACAGACATAAATAGGTAGGTACGTGTAGGTAGGGGTAGATAGACATGCAGATAGATACATAGGTAGATAGATAGATAGATAGGTGAACAGGTAAGTAGGTGGATAGATTACATAGGCAGTTAGATAAGTAAATACCATTTCATAGCAAGTCTTGTTATAGATTCCAGGTCTTGGTGCACTGCAATCGGTCGGGAACTTCCTCGGTACGATGTAGATTTTAGCCTTCGGAGGTGCGCCGTTATGTCCAGCGAAAAAGATTCCACATTCCCAGTTTTCCCTGCATTTTAGCAATAACCCACAATTCATTATGAATTTCCTAAGTAACCAAATTGAATCACTATATGAAGTCCGTTACGTGCTGTCGTTAGCTTCGTTCTCCGACGACGTAATCACCCAGCCAATCAAGAGGCAGATGATGGAAAATGTAATCAAGTGATTCGCCATTTTTAATGTCAAACTTTTGAGTTAAGCTCTTTAATTCAAGTGAGCAGCTTTTGCGGTTTAAAAGACGAAGCGAAATACAGAGAGAGATCAGCTTGCCACAGGAACTTTATAGGCCACGTGCATTTTGCTGAAAAATTAAGCAGCTTTCACATATCAGCGCAAAAAGGAATGCTGCGTTGCTAAATTACACGATACAAAGATAAGGAAAAACTTGCTTGACGACTTGGACCTTAGGCGAAAACCCCAGCGGTCTATTTGAATAGAATATAAAAACATTAACGATAACCTAATTTACTTTTCGAAAACTCTTGGATGAAACTTGTGATTACAAGAGAAAGGAGATCACGGGTAGTAGAAAGTTGTTTTAGATGTAACTTGTTGAAATGTTTTTAAGCTAGGAAATTTCTGGAATATTTCCAAAGCAATTCTACTTGATTTTCAAAGGAAAGTAGGGCAACTTTTTAAAAAACGAATTATCAAGCAAACGGACAGCTAAATATTCAATCTGATTTAAAAACTATGAAATTCAGGTCACTTCGATAGTTTGATACAACCAGTCAGTTTGAATCATTATCGCAGCAGAATTAAAGCTTCAACAGCATCAGTCGAATCAGTTGCATGGGACCAGCTATTCCGCGGGCTCTCGTCGTTGGAACTTCTGGCAATAAACCTATCGCCATCGCTTCAACGTGGTCGACCTGAATGTTTGGGGACTCCTTAACTTAATATCTTAAAGGAGAGATTAAACACACATACGCACATCACAAGCTTAAAGCAGACGTCTTAAGTTTAACGTACTTGTAACTTGGCTTGCTTTTGTTTTGTAGTTCAAATTCCCCGCGTTGCGGTTGCTATGGTTACTGCTGCACTGGCCCCCCAGCAGACGAAGACTCTTTAATGTCAACTGGTTTCTTTCTTTGCAGTTTCCGTCGAGTTCCACCCTTTTACGTAAAATTTATTATTTTGAATGACCTAACTTTACTGGAAAAATGGCTGCATCAGCATATTTTTACACCGCCTTACTTCGAATAATACTAACCTTCCTGCCGCAGACCGGATACCTGCACCCGGACGAGTACTTTCAATCAGTCGAGGTTTTTGGTGGTATGATTGATATGTTTGGATTCCTGCACTCTTAAATTTCCCTTTTAAGTTAAAAAATAATTGCATTTTAACTCATATCATTAGGAAAAATTCTCGGACTTCAAGTCAACACAGCGTGGGAATTCAACGGGACTCTACCGATCCGCAGCATGACGCTGCCGTTTCTCTCCATCGGAGTACCATACATGGCGATGAAAGCCGGCTCCGAACTGATATGGGACTACTTGAATATCAACATACTTCATCCTTACTATTTACTACTAGTTCCGCGCCTGATTATGACTTCACTGTCATTTGTCTGCGACTACATCCTTTTCAAGCTCGCCGACAGAAATCGCATTCGGCCCTGGTCGTCGTTACGTATTTGGTCGACTTCTTACATTGTTCTCGTTTTCTTGACAAGGACGTTATCTAACTGCTTTGAAGTTATATTGTTTGCGGCTCTGCTGTATTTCGTTTCGGATGCCATGAACTTCACCGCCAAGTTTGCGCCGATTGAGGAGGAGTTGGACAAGAGAATGAAAAACGCCAAATTCGTCATGGAAAGGGTCAAAATCGTCAAACAGAGACGCAAGGTTCCCGGTCACAGTTATAGGCATAGCGTCTTCATTGCGGTAGTCTGCACTGTGGGTTTCTTCAACCGCCCCACGTTCGTCTGCTACGCGATAGTACCCGTCTTCTTCTGGCTGCAGCGGGGGCTGTCCGTCCGCAAGATGGCTTTGGAGGACTTCCACGTTCGAATGTTGTCTCTCGTACCGACTTGCCTCGTCGTCTCCTTCTTTCACGTCATCCTCGATTCCCTCTTCTACGAGCAGCTTCAGTTTTCCGACCTGTGGGACCTGAACCGCACCCTGTCGAGCATCATTGTGACACCGTATAACTTTCTGCTGTACAATACCAATCACGATAATTTAGCGCAGCATGGTCTGCACCCGTGGTACTTACACAGTCTCGTTCACACACCTCTACTCTTCAGCACCCTGGGCGTCGGGGGTATCTACCTTTCGTCTCGGGCAATTTTCCACATGCTGGCAACATCCTGGAACGAGAAACCCAAGTTGTTCAACACAGAGGGGCTCTTACTTTTCAGTTTCCTTTTCCCATTAATCATACTCTCTTTCAGTCCGCACCAGGAGCCGAGGTTCCTTTTACCTCTGCTGATCCCGCTTGTGCTGCTGTTGGGACCATTCGTCCTGCTGAAGCCCGGTCTGCTCGGCAAATTCCTCCGATCCTTGTGGTTTTCGTGGAACGTAGTCTGCGTCCTGTTTTTCGGTTTCTTCCACCAGGGAGGTATTTACGAAGCTCAGGTATCCCTGCACGATACCGTCCTCCAGTCCCGCTCCAACTCAACACACTCGGTTATACTTTACTCGCACACCTACACACCTCCTCAGATGCTATTAGCTATCCCTGAGAAGGAGATTGTAATAATAAATGGCATTAAAGTGCAGAAAAAGAAGTCGGTCTTTGTCGAAGATCTGGCCGGGGCGCCGCTGCTGGAGCTGCGTAGTCGCTGCGGAAAGCTCGCCGAGGAAGCCAGCCGCAAGTGGCGGGAAAAGAGGATCAAAACCGAGCTGTTTGCAGTCGTTCCAGCCACTTTGGAGGACAAACTCAATAAACTGTTCGATAGGCATCAAACGATGAACCTGCAACTAGTCAAACGGATCTTCCCACACATCTCGATGGAAGACCCACCCAATTTCGCCGACAGGTGTTCCCGGTCAAAGTTCGACGGGACCGTCACTTGTACGGAATGGGTCCC
Organism: Leptestheria dahalacensis; assembly: GCA_022114935.1. Classification (NCBI taxonomy): domain Eukaryota; kingdom Metazoa; phylum Arthropoda; class Branchiopoda; order Diplostraca; family Leptestheriidae; genus Leptestheria; species Leptestheria dahalacensis. The sequence goes on along the minus strand of JAIQCU010000456.1, from coordinate 16,820 downwards.
GTGGGTCAAGAAAAAAATCCAGCAGTTGTCTTTAGTCATTTACAAAGTGGATTTTCGCCTACTGTAATACGATGACGGCCCTGGTTTATTTTCTGTCAAATTTCCAAACTGTTTTTTTTAAATATTTTATGGAACATTCCCCACAATGGGCAGAATCTACTGATATATTAATTTATTACTTAAACCTAAAGCCAATGTCATTCACAACTTAGTGCACATGTGTTTCTACGTGTCGTTGTAAACTTTTGAATACAATTTTCATTCAAATTTCGTTGAAAAGAAGCGGGGGATCCTTACTTTTTATCACTTGACATTGATTTTCAAAGTTAAACAAAGTTATTGTTTACTGTACTTTGATTATTTGAAATAATAACCACAATACAATTATTTAAAAGAATATATCTAGTGATCCCGATAAATTAATTACAATTAGAAAGAGCAAACATCAATAGGGAGGCTTGGTTAAATCTATTATCACCATTAACATTATCCTTATCGTAGTTATGTTTTTACATTATTTATTGAAATTCTTATTAATATTAACTTTAATTTTTATTTCCTCTTTACAATACCCTTAAAAGTTAGTTCCAACGGAAATACGAAATGTTAAGGGAAGACATTTTAGTGTGTAATGTGTTGTTACCACTGAATTTAGTTCTAATTTGACGTGTGAGAGGCACGGTCTGCGAGTTAAGTCAGAAATTTATAAACCATCTTCCTCTGGGAAAAATTTTTTACCATTGTTTTTTTTTGTGGCCTATTTTAAGTCGGTCGACGACGCGGCGTTGAAGAGGCTAATAACGGGGTAGTGGCTCGCCGAATTTCTCCAGGTGAAGTTTATTCTTAGCTGCGTAAAACGCCTGAAACAAAATCCAGTCAAATTGAAATCTTCAATGATCATACGACGATATTATTAAATAAATAAAGAAGAAAAAAACCTCGTTATCGATGTACGAGTCGCACGCGTAGCACCAAACGGACAGATCGCTGAAACTGAGGGCTAACGGATGGCCGGTTTCCAAGTTGTGCTCCATCATGTGTTCACGAACGAACCGGCCGCATCGTACCTAAATTTTAAGAATTTAAAATCAGATTAGTTTAAGCGGGAAATAATTCAAATTAGTTCACGGCAATTAAATTATAGAGATACTGAATATACAAGGAAACTAATAGTAAAAAAAAGAGAGTGGAAATTCAAATTTTAGCGCGGATAACATTAACCTTGGACTTTACATTGATTAACGTTCATTGTAATCGATAACAATAATAGTAATAATATAATAATAAGTATGCGAATTTAATTATAGATAACATGATGTTCATTAAATATAATTATAATATATTTCAGTGAAATTAATGAAAAACCTGATAGCACGTCAAGCAAATCCAGTTCTCCCGTTCATCAGCGCAGACTGCGCACGGGTCGCGGAGGTTCCACCGAGCACCGTTGGCATCCCCTACCGCGCCCAGGTGCGGGCACCAGCTCAGCGGAGTCACTGCGAACATGTTGCCATCGGACAAAGCCTTTTTTAAAGACAACGGGGGAAAAATGTAAACAAATACGATATACAGGTTGCTTTAATCAATCGATAATTTCGATAGTAAATTTAATATAATTTCAGAACACCTAAATTAACTGTATACAAATTAAGGTTAATTTTAATTAACTAATATGAACTGCACATCCTTTCTGAACTCTTAAACTCCTCGTTAACTTAAGTGATAAACTTTGATTCACACATCATTAAAATACTGCATTGATAATGCTGTTATAACATCTAATTTCACAGTATATTTAATGCAGTCCCCTTTGCCCTTAACTTACTTAGATGATAGATGCGATGTGTTAATCCACAAGATAATTGCACAACATCCACATCAATAAACAATTAATTTAACAATATATTGAATATATTACGATTACTAAACAAGATGTATCATGATGCAATAACGAAATTTCAGTAATATTTCTCAGTTTTAATTGTCGTTAAACTTACTGCCGCATTCTCCGGTAAAAGCAGAAACTCCTTCAGCGTTGTCACCTGCTCTTGTGACGTTCCCCCAGCAGCCATGGCGCCCTCCATCTCGTTGAGGTTCAGATTCCCCAAAACTATCTCTAAAGCCTGTTCTCCAGTAATGTCCAGGCTGTTTTCTCCAGGTTTCTCCAGCAGGATCTTTTCTCCAGGTTTCTCCAGTAGGATCTTTTCTTCAAGTTTCTCCAGCAGGATCTTTTCTCCAGGTTTCTCCAGCAGGATCTTTTCTCCAGATTTCTCCAGCAGGATCTTTTTTTCGGGATTCTCCAGGTTCTTATCGTCAGTTATCCAGGGTGGACAGAGAACGTTTTTATCCGGCAGTTTGAGCTGGAACTTAAGGGCCGACCAATAGGGTTGCTGGGCTCTTAGCGTGCGCTGGATTGTGTCGACGGCTGCTGGATGGACGGGTTGCGACAGTGCGGGCGAGGGTAGAGGGTCCCCGAGAAGAGCCTTGGAGCACATGGCGAACGAGAACGAGATGGAGTTTAAATTGTAGCCGCCCTCGAGGAATAGGGCTACTCTGCCGTTGGCTAGAGAGGACAGCATGTGGGTTAGCTGCCCGTAGCACTGCGGGGTCACCAGGCAGCCTGAGTTACACAATTTTATTAATTAAGATTAGTTGTAAACTTAATCATTGATTGATAACGGTTTGATTGAAAAAATAAAAAGATAGATAGAGATATATCACAAATTAACCAGCTATCGAATCATAAATATTACCGTCTTAATTTGCAAATACTAAAATTCACCGCTCGGTTAATTAGTTTAATGTCTGTCATGCTAATGATTTTATTGATGATTCTAATTGTCATTCGATGATATTGATTAATAATACGATTTTTTTGTTTTACCGCCGAGAGGATCTCCATAAGCAGCATCGAACCCTGCGGCAACGAGGACCAGCTCGGGGTTGTACTGATAAGCGATGGGCATGACGATTTGGTGGAAAGCTGCTAAATACTCGGCATCGCCCATTCCTCGCTATCGTAGCAAAAAAAAATAATCATATTTCAATCCTGGTGCCATGAAAATATGAGTATACTTATGTTAATTAAGTTAATTAGCAAAGTATGTTAATTTAACAAGCATAAATAGGAAATTTATATAAATTAAAAAATTAAAAAATATTTTATGAAGAAGTACATTTATGATTTCCTCCGGTAATTCAATGTGGGTGAGACATTTAAAAAACAAACACCGAATATAATATTCACATGATAATTACAATTTATATTTAAAAATATTTTATTATTATTAATAATATTATATCTTATATTAACCATTATAATAATAATATAATCATAATATTAATTATATTTTTTATTGCTCACCAACGTTCCTTTTGGTAAACGTATCTATCAAATGAATAGTAATAGTTAAGAATACTTTTGGCCAAGCGATGTTGACAGTGTAGCCAGCTCCGGCGCCTTCTCCGACGACGGAACACGCGGACTCTTCCGGGTTCAGCGGGAAGATGTCCCCGCGGTGGAGGGAAACGTACAGAACCCGGGGGTCGTTCTCAAACATGCGTTGGATACCGTTGCCGTGATGCACGTCCCAGTCGATAATCAGAACCCTGGACGTTACCGAATTCAATGAGGTTTAAGTTGACTCGATAAGAATTAATTAAGTTCGTTAGAAGAAGTTAATTAATTTTAGGAAGTAAGGACCAAATGACAAGCCGATATATTAGGTTTATAGGTAGCTAGATGGATAGAAAGGATGAAATACTATGAATAAAACGATAACATTTAATTGAATTAGAATAACCTTTTAACGTTGTGCACTTCGAGGGCGTATTTGGCAGCCAGGGCTGTGTTGTTGAAGAAGCAGAAGCCGTACGCTTCGTCCCTCTCGGCGTGGTGACCAGGTGGACGGATTACACCGATTCCGCTTTGACTTTCACCGCTTAGGATGCTTTCCGTTACCTGAGAAACAGACAAATTGTTTCAGTCAAGATGCTAACTGGCGAACAAACAAGCAATCTGGCAAACAAAACAAACATGTTGGCTTATAAGCGACCAAATTAAAGTGGTTAAAAAAAACTCACAAACGACCAAACAAACAAATATAACTGATAAACAAGCAAACAAAAACTCACAAGCAAACAAATATTACTAACAACCAAACAAATACAACTGGGAAACAAATAAATATAACGGCAAACAGACAAATATAACTGACAAACAAACAAGTAAAACCAACAAACAAACAATACGACTGACAACCAAACAAACATAGCTGACAAACAAACGAATATAACTGACAAACAAACAAACACAATTGACAAACAAACGAAAATAACTCACAAACAAAGAAACATAACTGGCAAACAAAGAAGTTATAACTGACAAACAATAAAAATTGCAAACAAACAACACAACTGACAACCAAACAAACATAGCTGACAAACAAACGAATATAACTCACAAACAAACAAATGTAACCGACAAAAAAAAACAAATAGAACTGACAAACAAACAGATATAACTCACAAACAAACAAACAGTTCAGTAAGCAAGTTGCCTGTGACTGATGAGCAACGAAAATATAAATTACCAACCAGCAAACACGTAAACTAACCCACAAACAACCAAACCACCATCAAACAAGCAAAGTGTGCTAACAAAAGTAAACAGGTTAAATAATCAACCAAGCAAACAAACAAGCAAACACTAAACCCTGGAACAAACAAATCAACAAAAAATTTACCGAATATTCAGCACAGCAAACAACCAGACATAATTTACAAATTAAAAAATAATTAAACGAGTTACCTGCAGCGCACAGCCCGACGAAAGGAGGGCGGCAGACAGACTTTCCGGACAAATAAAAATCGAGTTGTACTTCCTCTGCATCTCATTCAGCTTGCCCTGTTTCATCTGAGGGATCTCAAAGAGGCTCTCCACATAGTCCTTGTCGTGCAGCATGTGCAGCTCCTCGCGGGTGGCTTCTCGCGACTAATTCCAAAGCCGGGATTAAAATTAAAATCAAGAATATCATCAGCTAGTCAATAGAATTAAATCAAATAGAAATCGAAAAGGTTTTCTCATATATCTATGAACGATACTGGATTAAACGCAAACAGATATAGTAATACGGAAAACGTTTATAGATAATATATAATATAAAAATATAAAATCAAATAACATTCAAAATAACACAATAATTATGAAATATAAATGAAATCACCTTGAGCCGGAACAGACGCTCCACTAGGCCAAACTCTTCCAGACGTTCGTAGATGGTCAGAATTCGCTCTGGACGTTCCGGGTGATTCCTTCCGTGTGAAAACAAAGAAACATAATCAGGTTTGGTCTAAACCATTCAATATCAATAGCTAAACTATAGTCAAACAATTCCAGCAATTAAACTTAAAATGCTACAATTGAAGTACAAGTTTTTCGTATTGTTATACGTCATCCTCGGCATCGGAAATACATTAATTAAAAATGTAGTTTATACCCCGAGGTAAAGTTAATGACAAGGACGTTAAAGATAATGTCACGCAATATTTAAGATAAAAACAAGAAGTTATGATAATTACGGTTCCCCGACGTTCCTATGTTTGGCCATTCCTTCATCGTAGACCAAACAGACCCGGTTGGAGGCCACCTTCAAGTCCGTGTCTGTCAATCAATCAATAACCAATCATTAGAGAGCAATTAATTGAATTAAATACTGATATTTGTAAAATTACCTAAAAACTATCAAGTTATAATATTATACTTAATTCATGTTAAAAAGTCAGATTACAACTATTACTAATATGATTAATTTCCTTATCATGATAGTAATAATAAAGATAAAAAATACAATAATTAACAAGATTTTCGTTTAATTAACAAATACAGATCCTGTATAATTTAAAACTTCAACAAGTAGCTAATGAATCCCGTCTTAAAAAACTGTTAATTACAATACAATCTAATTATAACCGATTAATTAATCACTTGTAATAAAATTAACTTAAAATTGAAAAAAAGCCCTGACTTCTAATTAAGACATCCAGCCGCTGATCGAGCTCCCGAATCAGCTCGCCACTTTGAACGGGGTAGCAGTTCCTCGTGGCGAACTTGGTGGGCTTCTCATCACTGCCCAGGAATCTCACGGTTGGCCAGAACTGGTCTGGCTGGGTATTCTCCCTCTTCTGGACATTGTCGACCGAGAAAGTGTCCTGGAACTTGAGGCATTTCCAGTGATCCCGTAGCACGTAGATGGCGCTCAGAATGCTTTCCTTAATACTGCGACATATTGAGAAAAAAAAACACACCATTTATTCTTCTTCTTATTAGCACAATTGATTGGTTATTTCTATTCATAAGTAATCAATTAAACTAATTATTACAACTGTTCAATTATGGTACTAGTTTTAATTTGCCAATTAACCGAAGTTACAGTTGACACTCCACCAGCAAAAAGTAGAAACTATTTCGGAAACAAAATTCAATTTCAAACTTTATCGTTTAATTTAATGTTTTTACCTACATTCGCTGTGCGGTAAAATAAGAAAAGTCCATACTATTATAAATTATTCAACAATTCAACTGATACTACATATTATCGAACTACCTTGACCTTGGATAAGGTTAATATTACCTGTCGGACGGTTCGGAGAGGTTTTCAATCATGGGACAAGGATCGCCCAGCAGAGTTCTCAGCGTCAGAGCTGCGCCTTCGGCCAAGGATTTTAAACAATATCCCCCCTGTTAACAAATTCAAGTATATCATTTATTTTGTAAAAAAAATAAAATAAATTTAGAAATTATTCACTGAATTAAAAAAATACAAATAAGTAAATTAAACAAGTATTTTATCAGATTTTTTATATAAATTGAGACATATTAATAGCCAATTAAAAAAATAGTAAATAATTCACTATTAAAAAAAATATATTTAATAAATAAATAAAGAAGTAAAACGGGGAAAAAATAACGTAACCAGACAGAATAAACAGAATAAATGAATGAATCCAGGTTAAGTTTGAATACCTCCAAGACGACAGCGACTTTCCCATGAGCCAATCCCATCAGCGACGCCGTCATGTGAGCGTAACACGCCGGAGTTACCTCCATTTCGCCCTGCAAAAATACACCACATCATTAAAAAAAACAGCGGTCGGTAATTGTGTCGTCCCATCAATTGACACGATAAAGTCATGACAATGTCACGTCGTTTAACTGAAAATTAACTTCAAAATGTCGAAATTCGGAAATTTGATACATGCCAGTGGCCAATACCCATGGAAGAAATAAAATGTTGACGGTCTGACATTGTCACGACATCATGCGGTAATCGATCATCCGATATCGATTGTAAAAGAACTGTTAGGTTAGGAGAGATATTCTGTCAAGGAAAGCGAGGGAATAAAGAGAATGTAAAAGAAAGCCACTCAAAGCTACTCGTGACGAACCTTTTCGTCACCCAGGGCCGAGTCGAATCCCGCCGATACCATAACAAGTTGAGGAGCAAACTACACGAGTAAAAAACAGATAAGCAAGTGACCAACCAACCTCGAAACATCCTAGAGCGGCGTCGTAGCCTGCTGACACGATAACCAGCTCTGGTTGGAACTGCATCAGACGGTGTTAGTATTTTGCGCTTATTTTATTATCTTATATCAGAAATTAAAATTAACTTACGCAATTAATAATTCACTATTGACTTTAACTTATTAAAAAATGCGTGATATTATTATCCGTTATTTAAAAGTCGACATCCTTAATTATTATTTATTTTATTTCATGTAACCAGAAAACAATAAACTGAAACTTTTACTTGTAACAATATTTAGATAAAGATTTCAAAAATCATTGCGTAAATTACATCTCTCTCTCTATTTATATATATACATACATATATAATATATATGTTAATACAATAAATACATTTTAGTATCTAAATGGCAAAGCAGAATGAATACCTCATAAGCCAGTGGTAGAAGAACTTGATGGAAAATCGCCATATAGTCGGAATTGCCCAGCTTGGTTCTGTTTAGCGGGATGTTCACATTGTAGCCCTTGCCGGGGCCAGAACCGACGAAGTGATAGTCCGACTCCCGCAGGTTCGGCCAAAACGAGCCATTCTCGTAACGGTGGATCGAGAAGTACAGGACCCTGGTTAACACGGAAATGAAACACTCACACTGACTGTATCGGCTATTTAATTACTTAGCATCTAGCGAATCAGTAATTTAAAAGTTTTGATTAACGGTATTGCGTACCGAGGATCTTGGTAGAACATCTGTTGTGTCGCCTGCCCGTGGTGCACGTCCCAGTCTACGATGAGGATTTTCGAGACACCCTTGTTATCGAGGGCATGCTGGGCAGCTACAGCCACGTTGTTGTAAAAGCAGTACCCGCAATACTCGCTCTTCATGGCGTGATGTCCAGGTGGCCTACAGTGTTGTACGATACACTAGAAGCTGTTGTTAAACTAAAGAACGTTCCGTGCTGAAATACCGAACGATAGCCATCCCGTTCTGCACTTTTTCGTCTAGAATCGTGTCCACCAGCTGGACCGTCGATCCCGCGGCCAGAAGCGAAGCTTTATAAGAACTCTGGAAAATTCAGACAAATACAAATAAAGAATTAGGGCGCTGATTTTGTGCTCATTAAATGGTCATACAGGGTGAATGTAGATGGCGTCATATCCCGAACTGATGGCTTCCAACGCTTCTGCATCCTGGCTCTCGCTTGTCCCCTCGAGCAGACTGATCCTGTCGGGAGTGTGCACTTTCAGGAGTTCGTCTTCGGTGGCGTCTCGTGGTTCAATGTATGCGCAGCGCTGCAGGAGGCCCAGTTCAGCGCACCTAATATGTTGCATGTTTCATCAGTGACCCTCTTACGGATCAAACCAGTTTTTAACGAGTTTTGGTGATACCTATCCAGGACGCTGGTAAACCGCTGCGGATTCTCGGGATAGTTGTCATCCCACAGGCACCTGTGCTCTTTCATGTAGTCATGGTAGATAACACCCGTACGCAGCCGGATGTTGTCTTTGGCATCCCGAGCCTAATGTAATGTGCAATACTCAATACGATGTACGCAACTCGTGAATCTATTTATTTACCTATCTATCCAATTACCTATTTATCTATATAACTATCTGAAAAAAAAAACTATTTACCACTTGAAGGTGATCGGTAACAATCGTGGTTTTTGCCACAGCTCCTTGAAACGGACGCTGAAAACGATTTCCCTTGCCCGACTTGCTCATTCCTTTTGAGGAGGATCAACAGATAATATGGCAAAGGATATATAGTACACGTGGGTTTTTTACCATAAAGTCGAAAAGAGTGTGCAGATGTTGTTTACTTTCGCCTGGCTGACAAGTGATGACAACAATCAAGAATGCGGCGTGACATTTGGTTGTACGTCTTACCGCTAGGGGGCCCTGTGGCACAACATTCATCAGTCTGGCTAATGAATCGGAAGAGCGAATGCTCCTAAGATTGGCGCAACTGGCAATACATATGTTTGAACCAGGCTTGTGCGATATTCGAATTCTGACAAATCGATATTTTCGATACGATATATCAAAATAACATGCAAAAAATCAATATCAGAAAATTATTTTTGATACGATATTCGATAAGGTATATCGAAACTAAATTAATCGATACATCAATGGTTCGATACATCAATGGTTCGATATTGATATATCGGTACGTAAGTATGCTATGATCTATTAAATCGTGAATTTGTTTTAATTGTTGAATGTTTCAAATGATCCCAATTTCAGTCTGAAAAACATCACAGATAATCGAAACAAACACGCGAATACAAGTATATAACACAACAAAGTATTATAAGCTAATAAGTTAATGTTAAATGTAACAAATAATTCCCTCGATACGAATACGTCAAAATTTCCAAATATCAATATAACGAAAAGATAAATATATAGTACTAAAATTAATATATAACAAACTATTGCAATTATATTGTATACAATTCGACAACGGCAAGAGCTAAATGTTCTTCTTTGTGATTCGCATTAAAAAAGGGAAAAACTGAAATCAGTATTTATTATATAACTAATATTTAAACATCATATTAGTTATAATTTTCTATACGATATATGTAACTACAATCGATTATAAGATTAACTATAACTTAATTATTGATTAGTATTACATTATTTAACCGAGCTAGTTTTTGAACACAGAATTCTAGGGAGTGATGCAGGCATTGAGCACTAGGCGTCGCTAGTTCGGCACAATCACAATCTTGGGGACACGGCCGGGAGAGTATTTGCTGCTGGCGTTTGCGGCCAAAAATTATGTGAGGAAAACACTGTAAATTACCCCACATCCTTTTCAGTAGTAAGGCTTTATCGGTTCGTAAGCAGCAAATTAGAGGCTGCAAACTTGCTAGTTGTATTTTTACTGATAGATTCGTGAGATATCCATTAAATTGTCCCGTTTTTCGATGCGTAGTTTATAACCTCACCATCAAGGGAAGAAAGATGGCCTTGGCGTCGAAAAATCAGTATTTTGCCTAGAATTGTATAAAATTTTATGGATTTCGACCCTAAATGTGTGAAAATAACTCTATTTTATTGGTCCATTGGTTTTTATTATTTCCTTATGAATATGATAGGTACAACAGCATTTTAGCCGCGTCGTAAGCCTACAGATGGAGGACTTTACGTTGCCCGTCTTCAACATCGAAGCGGGCGACGTTAGTGATGAAGATGTGATACCGCCGAATCCGGCCGCAGATGAGAGGGCTGTGGCGTGGAGACCCCACAATGTGCTGGTCAACTTGGCCTCGAGAAGCTTGCGACTGCCCCGTTCCACTCTGTTCGTCGAGAGGAGCATACAGATAACCGCGGAAGAATGCCTCATACGCAAGGATCTTGAAGAATTGGTAAAAAGGAGCATGATTCTACACAAGATATATACGATCGGGGAACGGGCGTTGCCTCCCGCATTTTCCTGACACGATAAAGTAATGAAGTGTTATTTTTAGAACTGCACCCTGCCAGGGAATCCACGGTCGACATTCCTCATGGCGTTTAGCCCCGACGGGTAAGGAAATTACCAGTGTTTCTGTTGATGTTTCAATAACAGTGTTCAATGTTGCGCAGAACGAAAATAGCATCGACACACGGGGACCACAACATCAACGTGACCGATTTGCGGACGGGCAAGTGTGTCAGATCGCTGGTGGGGCATCCACGGACTCCCTGGTGCCTGGCGTTTCACCCGCACCATAACGATATACTGGCGTCCGGATGCCTTGGTGGACAAGTCCGGGTCTGGGATTTACACGTAAGATGGGTAGCGGCGAAGTGTGGTCCATTACTAATGACATAAATTAGTATTATGAATAAAGTTGAATGATCTATTATTGTTATTATATTCACCAATAATAATACGGATATTGTATTGGGGTCTTTGATATTATTAATTATAGGTATATACTTAATTGGAATGTTTAATTGATTGTTTGCAGGGTGGCAGCGAAGTCTGGTCTGTAACTCTAAACGAAGCAACTTCTGTGATAGCCTCGCTCTCGTTCCACCCGACGGAACGTCTGCTGGTCATCGCCACGAACAACTCGGTCTACTTCTGGGACTGGAACCTGCCGCAGCCGTTCGCCAAGTGCAATACGGCCTCGGAGCGGGAGAAGCTCCGCTACGTCCGGTTTGAACCCACGGGCCAGTGGCTGATTACCGGCATCGCCAATGCTCCTGGCAGCTCATTGTACGCCCACCGTGCGGCCGCGGCGGCACCGGCAGCGGCTTCCACCTTTGGAATGTCGATGCACGTTCAGGCAGAACAGGAACGGGAACGTAATCTACAGAGCCGATATCAAGTAAACAAAATGGGAAATTTCAATAACGCGCCGTTGGTGACCGATCTTTGACCGTTAACTCTATTCGTGTAATTTATTAATTGTATAATTATAATTTATATAATATAGGCTAAATAACAATAATATAAGCAATATAAGTTTTTCAGAATTCCTAAAAAAATTGTTTAGTGTTGATAGAGATATGTAGGGTTTTAATTTGATTATTATTTTATAACCTTGGCCTTAACCGTATTTCTTAGTCGTATTAATGCTAAAGAACATTAAGAACTAAAAAGTAAACAAGTTAATCAACTTGAATAGTAGAGGCTTATAACATAAATGATAATTCATAAATAGATTAGAGGAATAATAACGATTCAAGTATGGAAGGAGATAAAATATAAAAACATTATTATTGAAAGTTATAAAAAATTACAAGTGTAATTAAACAACCTCAACAGTTTTGATAATATCAATAATATCTACATTGGTATTATTACAAAATGTTATTACAAATTACCAACAGTCACATTGTAAGCAACGTAATCAATCTTAATAATTTCAACATGTTAGATAATTTATAATTTCTATGAAGATACATATAATATGAATAACGATAACAATATTAATAGAGACATAGAAATGTACACAATATGAAAATTCTGTTTTCCATAAATTTGCAGACATTGTTGGACCAGTACGAGAGGCTTCGCCGACGCTACCAGGAGCTGCGTCACCGCGCTGCCGAGCTCGAATACCACGCCAACAACAGCAGTCCGTCCTCGACGTCTACTGCAGCCTCCGGTGTTGAGGAGCCGCCGGCGACCGACGCCGCAGACCCTCCGGCTGCTGAAGCAGATGCCGCTGAATCCGAGGCCAATGCTTCCAACAGCAGCACCGACGTTTTCTGGAGGACCCTGATGCACGCGGCGCAGAATCTGAGGGCTTTAAGCAGTATTGGGAGAGGTTTCACCCCGTCGAGGTTACTGAGTAGGTGCGTTCGCGGTCTGCGTGGAACAGAGTGGAATTCCACTGTCTCCGTTAACTTTAGTGGAACTTTTAATGACACCAAGTTTCGCTTAATTTTTGAAATTATATTTACATATTTTTTTAAATATTATTGACATTTTAATAGGAACAACAGTTTACTGTTTAACAGTTACATGTTTAGTTATTTAAATAATTGTGTTAATTATGTGATCGTTTGTAATTTCTGTTCATTTTCTAAATTTCTATTTCCTTCTTTATTTATTTATTCTATTTTTTTTATTTGCGGATTCAGTGAAGCGTCGACGTCTCGGGAGCCTCCGCCGTTTGACCGCGACGCTCGCATGAGGATCCGCATGATGAGTCGCCACATTGAGAACATGCAGAGGATTTGCAGAGTTTATTTGGAAGTTACGCAGCACCGACGCCAGGTAACGAAAGCTTTTTCGATGAAATAATCTACACTCGTAATCTTGCTGTAATAACCAAATTGCGGGTTAATTTTGAATGGGTTGAGAGTTAAATTCCTGGGAAAAATTATTTATGTTTCTCCCCTTGTTATTTGCATCAATTTAGCAGGTGTACCGTCTTCAACAAATCCGGCGCATTCTGGAGGATCTACAGGAGCAGATCCGTTATCTACACGTTTGTGTTAGGTATCCTTTGATTTATACTATCATTCCATGTTAATCAACTTTAAATTAACTTAATTATATTTTAAATTTACTTCTAGTAATAGCAGAAATATAGAAATTCTAAAGTAATGTCATAAGAAATAATATGTATACAATTATATTAGTGTTAATTATTATAAGTAATATTAGTAATTAAAAATATTAATAATAACAATATTGTTAATTCAGTATGATTAATAATTAATTTTTACATGATTATACTAATTAATGAATGGTTATTTCCCCAATAGGGATAGTTTAGATCTCATGACCCAGTCACGTCCAGCTTCGTCTCCGTCAGCAGCTAGTAGCAGTGCTGCTGCCGCGGCTGCTGCGCCCGACGCTCCGGTACCTTCTACTTCGACGCAGCACCCTGTCGGGCTTGATGCGCAGTCGTTTCCTGCAGCTGAAGCAGCTTCCGTCGACCTGGATAACGCAGCCGTCGAGAGGGCGGTAGACGCGGCCAGCAGCTCTTTGTTTTCTCGGCGAAGGTAAATTAATTAATTAATTCAATTGGTTATAATATAACCTTAATATAATATTTTTAAAACCATGACCACCGAATGTTGTCTAATTAATTCGGATATTAGTGTAAATTACCAAGGATTCAATGGTAAATTAATATTCCAGTTCAGTGGCTATATCATTCCATCTTAACAATAATTAAGATAATAAGTTAATTTTCTTTATTTGATTCTGATACTGATGCAAAATATTCAAGTTATTAACCGTATGTAACTTTAAATATGCGCTGATGGTTAATTAGTCGTTTAAAAGACAATTAATTGGCAATTATTAATATTTATGTTAATGCTAATTAACTCTGAGTGTAATCAAATGGTTAACTGGAAAATACTGACGTTACTTAATATATATTCTTCGGTTAATTAAATTAATTCAGTTCAATTTGTAAAAAATTCTGTCTCCACACAGAACATCCGACTTTCTCCGGTCGCCTGCGGAACCCCAGCGTTTCTCCCTGCGGCGATCGCAAACCACCGATCCCGCGGACGATGAACCTTTCGCCGAATCGGAATCGGGAAATCTGGATCGTTCGGGGACGTTCGCTTCGTCGTATTCCCGCTGGAGGCGCCTGCGGTTCTCGCGATTCAGTCAGCGACTCGGCGCCGTCCACGGCAGCGGGGTGAGCAATAACCCGGCCCAGCAGCGGCGCAGGATCACCAGGGCCTTTCTGGACCAGCCGAACCCTAATGAGGATCTGGTCAACGCGACCCAGGAGGAGAGCCACAGGCTTACCAGCGCGCAGCATGTAATCCATTGTTTTGAAATTTGAAATTGAAGAATTTAAATTCGACTTTTATTGTCGATATTATTTTTAATATTACTATCAATCTAATTTTGCTTTTACGTGATTAATTATTTATATTATGTTTCTACGTAATTATTAATTAATTCCGAAATTAAACAAGATTAGTATATTCGAGATTTATATTTATTTAAGTATTATTAACACCGTTATTAAATTAACACTAATATGTTTATTATTATATTAGTACCATTATTATCCAAATATTATCATTATGAATTATGATATTGTTATGGTATTAATGTTGTATTGATATGATGTATAAGTTATCGGTCTAAATACGAAAAATCATATTTTATATGCAGAAAATTAATTCTACAAGTTAACTGTTTAATTGATTGTTTCTTAATTAGTTAATAATGTTTCAATGTTAGTATAATTAAAGATTGTTGGTAATTTGTCAATTACTGTGGAACTTAACTTTAATTGTCCGTCCGTTGTAATCTTAAAGTTAATTGTCCGTAAACCAGTCGCTTCGACCTCTGATGGAACGCCTGGAGTCTCACTTCCGTCTGCAGCGTCAGACTATGGGCGTCTTGTCCGACCTGAGTGGCCAGGGTAGCCGACCCGGCGAACCGGAAGGAAGCGACGCCGCTCCCTCGGATGCCAATAACAACCAGAGTAGCCCCAACTGGTCCGGCGAGATGTTTCAGGAGATACGCGATGGAAGGAATAGGGAATCCAGCGATCGGTTGCGATCTCTAAGCGCGTCCAGGTGAAAACTAATATTGACTTGTCCAAACTTACATAATTTTAATTTTAAAAAACCAATATCTTTAATTACATTAATTAAATAGTTATTAACTAGTTAAAAATCTGCAATAATTGTTGTAATGTGTGCGAATCAATTTAGTTGATTTAGCCTTATTACTTTAACATGTTCAGACATAACATGATCAGATTTTTAGCCAAATTTAAGTTGTGAAGTAGAATTGATTTGTTATAAGTTTTAAAGTAATTAAGTTTATAGAAATTTGTGTTTGAATTGGACAGGGTGTCGCCGTACCAGCGCTCCTTCTTGCGCTTCCGTTCGAGCGGACGCGGCACGGCTGCAGCGGGCAGCTCGACCGGGACCGAATCGGCGTCAAGGAACCCCCTGCTGTTGGTTAGCGACGACAGTTCCGACACGGATAACGGTTTGCCCCCGCCGCCCTTTTTACGAATGTTTAATTCATATCAAGTATATTCTTGTAATTATTAATATTATTGACGGAATAACGATTTCAATGTTGAGATGAATGATTTCACGTGTTGGTTGTTATTGAGACTTTCATTTTTTAAAAAATAAATTATAGTGTACTAGTAATTTGGATATTGATGGATCGTTTTAATTGCACTAGTATTGTTGAATTTGGTTTTAATTTAACTTTTAGTTTGTTTGGACGGCTTAGTAATTTTTGGTTATTTGACATTAGACGTTGCGGCCAACCCCGCGGAGAGTCAGAATGATCCACCCAATGCGGTGGGCGGAAGCTCCGGGACTGTTGTTCGTAGGATGAGGTACTTGCGGTTAATTTTTATTTCATTTTGTTTAAATTTAAATTTGGTTTACTTAAATGTTTGATTGCGTGTTTCTGTGGGTGTCTGAACCAGGCTCCTCTGGAACGAGTATCTTTCACAAGTGGTGCTACCTCGACGCGTGCTCAATTACAACGTGGATGAATCCAGCCGCGAACGACGACAGTATAGGTAAATTAACAAGCATCGCCAACGTACGTTGATATCTATCTATCTATCAATCTATCTGTCTAGCTATGCAGTTGTCTATCTCTCTATCTGTCTATATCTGTCCGTCTATCTACCTATCTATCTACCTATCACCTACCTATCTAGCCATCTAGCTATTTTATGTATGTATCTAACTGTCTGTCTATTATCTATGCATTTGACTATCTTTCTTATCTCTCAATCTATCTATCCGTCTTTCTGTATTTTCATCTATGAATCTATCTGTCTGCATCTGTCTGTCATTCCGTCTATCTGTCTTTTGATCTAT
>JAIQCU010000455.1:0-48386 GCA_022114935.1 Leptestheria dahalacensis | reverse complement strand
CATCTACCTATCTATCTATCTATCTATCTGTCTACCTACCTATCTATCTATCTATCTATCTATCTATCTATCTATCTATCTATATAATCTACCTACCTATCTATCTATTCTATCTTATCTAATCTATGTATGTATGTATGTACGTATGTATGTATCTATCCGTCTGTCTATTATCTATCTATCTATACGTCTTTCTATCTAATCTCTCTACCTCTCAGTCTATCTATCTATTTGTCTATCTATCTATCTACCTATCTATCTGTCCATCTATCTATTTAATTATCTAAAGATCTCTTAATCTAGTCATTTTACTACCAATATTTGAATGTACTAAAGACAAACTATTTCAAATAACCATTTTGAACAACACATCCGTAATAATAGCGTAATAATAAGAAATACATTAACTTTAAGGACAAATCAAACATTATTTTACTCTAAATAATCAGACCACTTTCGATAACCTACACCTAACTTAACAGTGCTAATATCTGATGTAATTGTAGATGAAAAGCTGCATTAAAATCAATACAATAGAGGTTGACCTGCCCGACGTATCCATCGCTGTTGCAGATCCACACGTTGCGACTGTCCGAGTGGAGCCTCGCAGAGGAGAAGCTGGCGGCCGACGCGCAGGTGAACTGAAGACCTGCCCTCGTCTTGCGGACGGGGAGCAGCGAGAGGAACTCGGTGGCTGGGGGCCGATCCTTCACAGCAGCTGCATATTATTTCATGTTTAACTTAAGTTAAATGCGTTACATGTCTGCAAAACAGCTGTAAATTCGTAAAAAATTAGAATATTGACACATTCAAGGGGATAATGAACCTTGTAATTTTTGCTTAGCCTCGAGAAACGATTCCTCCCAGCTGCTCCTCTTCTCGCTGCTGCTGAAGACCAGCGAAAGCTCCTCTATTCCGTTCTCCCTGTTAAGAACATCAAATGTATTCATTAATACTTGAAATAATTACAATTATAATCATTTATAATATATTTAGTATAGTAGTAGTCGATAGTACTGGTTGGATATGGTGATATCGACGACGTTGCTATGATGCACATCGCAGAGTGTCTGCCTGTCGTTGAGCTGTCTCTGCAACAGGCTGTGAAGGTCCTTGATGGCTTCCATCAGATTCGAGTGAGCGGTATGCAGCGAAGAAGCCAGATCGCTGATTTTGCCCAACGTCGCGAGATCCTCCTCGACGAAGTCGATATCTCGGAAAGGTCGGCCGTTCAATAACTCTTCTCTGCCTTTGTAACATTTTCATAAATTTAATATTCATTATATTCATTCCCGGATGTAATTAACGGCAGACTCGAAACGGTAATGGAACTAATGGAAATCAGGAATGAAACAAATTACTCCTGAAGATGTTTACGACTAAACTTTTATAACTAAAAACTATTTAATCTTAAATGTAAATGATACTGATTCTGCCATCTCCAGTGCTAGACTAACAGATAGATAAGTAGGTAGCTAGATAGACGGATTAAAAGATAGATAGATAGGTAGACAGATAGATACAAAAAGGAATAGGCAGATAGATAGCTAGGCAAACAGATAGACAAATAGATAGACTGACTGATAAGTATTTAGGTAGACAGGACAATTAGATAGATGGATAGACAGATAGATAGTAGAGACGTAGAAAGATAGATAGACAGACACATATCGGTAGATAAGTCATTAAAAACAGATAGATAAATAGATAAGAGGGTAGGTAGAGAGCAGTGTTCAGGGTACCCAGCCAATTTTGCCAAGGGAATTCNTTAAAATGCTGGAAGTTTGTCGTCTCATTTTACGTAACGTTATTCTAAGTTTGTATTTGTAAAGTATCTGTATTTGCAGAAAAGTAGGTGTAACGGTAGTGTGCTACTTTTCTTAAAATTGTATTTGTAACGGTATTTGTATTTGCTACTTTAAAGAATAGTGGTAGCGGTAACAAATACACTTTATTTCACCGCTACACAACACTGGTACTAGAGAGACGAATAAAAAGATAGATAGAGAGGGTAGATAGATAGATAATAAGACAGACATAGAAACGACAACTAAATAACCGAAAGATACTAAAAAGAAATACTTCTGGAGATGTCGACGTCCTCCAGCGAGATCTTCATCAAGAGCTTGTATTTGCCGGATTCCAGAGTGCTGAGAAGCCTGTCACATTAAACACAGATTACTAAACCATTCCCACACTTAAATAATATTCAGTACCACGCGTCAAGAATTAATACCATTTGAAGCAGAGATACTTAATTAACGATATTAAGTGTATGATAATAACGTGAATTCATTAACAATACAATTTACCATAGTACTTAAAACTTAACGTTAAGAAGATAAATGCAAAATATAAATCGTTGTTATTTACGATGACTTCCTCATGGTGGTCGCTCGTTTCTTAACGCTCGCCACCAAAATCAGGTCGGACAGGAGGAAAACCACCCTCTCCTTGCGGGTCGGCGAGCTACCGATCGCCGGGGCTATCGAAACCGAGTCCTGGCGGATCAGAATCCGGTCCGGTGTATTCAGCTCCCCTACCGACAGTCCGTCGATGAGGTTTTCCAGTTCCCGCAGGGCGACGTGTTTGGTCTCGGTGGACGCCTCGTTCTCGACGCAGTTGATTTTCAGCGCCAGGTTGTGGACCTGCTTCTGGGCCTCGGTTAGATAGCCAAAGTCCCGGTGATCCCGGGCCGTGTGCTTCAGTAGCATCTGTTTATACCATATATAATTAACATTTACTATAATATAATATAATAATCTATACTAAAATTAAAATAATTAATTCTCCGTGGGAAAGGGACCGCTTTTTGACGTCCAAAACCAGTCCCTCAATCATTTGCCAATTGGTGAATATACACATAAATAAAGAGTGAATAACATAGTTCCTAATATAGTAAAATTCTAATCAAATTTCGATGTGTTTGGTACCTTGATGAGAAGCTCGTAACGAGGCACTCGCTGCACGGGCATGATTAGAAGAGCGTCCAGACTGAGTTTTCCTTTATGTTCTCTGCTCATCAGCTGCGGTTAATTGGATTAAGTATCTCATCTAGTTCATTGTGGGATACATTTGCTCTTATTGTACCTAAATAACTCGGGGCCAAGTCGAGTCGACTCGACTGTCTTGGTCTTCAAGTCGAGTTGAGTCGACTGTCTTGGTCTTCAAGTCGAGTTGAGTCGACTGTCTTGGTCTTCAAGTCGAGTTGAGTCGACTGTCTTGGTATTCAAGTCGATTTGAGTCGACTGTCTTGGTCTTCAAGTCGAGTCGAGTCAAAGTCTATGATACACAGGCCAACGTCGAGTTGAATCGAGTCAATTAGTCCGACTTGAGTCGACAAGTGAAGTTAAATCTCAAGTCGACTTAGTCGTCATGCAAAATCACGAGTCGAGTCGAGTCATTGAATGCAAAGGACCGAGTCGAGTCATTGAATGCAAAGGACCGAGTCGAGTCGACTCAAAAAGTCGTCTCCAAGTCGAGTCACTCGACATCCTTGATATAATAACTCTAGGTATTACTCCTAGTTAATTTGTCGAGTTAATTTAGAAAATAAAGTGAACGTTAAACGGGTCGGCAAGGAAAAAGCGGCGTTACGTTGAGGAACTTGTTGAACTGCGGTTTGGCCTGTGCCGTTTTCAGCGCTTCTTTGGCCGCTGTCCAGTGATTGACGAAACTGATGTACGTGTCGATGACGTCCGGTTGAGTAATCTAGGAAATCAAAGCAAATGACCAAGATCAAGTTTAAACTGTCAACAATAATAATAATAATAATAATAATAATAATAATAATAGACGTCGCTATCGGTAATAGCAATTAAGTTATTTCATTAAGATAATTAAATTTAAAGTTTTCTAGGAATGAGATGTTGAAGCATACAGCGTTGAGGAAAACATCGCCAATGCACTGGAAGGAATCCCACGACTCCAGCCGCGTTTTCAGCTCCTCCAGGAACGCTTCGTGATGCGAAAGGATCTCCGGGATCTACAGTCATTTGTCCTTAATTAGTTTTTAATTTATTATGTATTTATACAGGTTATTTGATTCAATTAACTACTAATTAACAATAATAAATAAAGGGTTAAATGCTGAGATTAGATTGCGACTAGCAAGCGTAAAGTCAGTGGTTATCAACTACTGATTACGTAGTAAATTACTATAGTTGAACCTGATTGACTATCTTAAGTATCTAACTATAATATAACTGGATAATATTCGTGCGTATTAGTGAAATATCAAGTTTTATCAGTCAAATTAACGTTAAATTAGGCTTAATGACTACAAAGTTGATAACTACGCGATGTTAAGTTAATCTAGTTAAGCCTGATTCAATCATCTAGTTAATTGTGGTTACGTATTAGTAAATTACCAAGTTTTATTGATGAAATAGTAAGATTAATTTAGCTCAACCTGTTGGGAAGGTTTCGTCGAGCTGCTTCAATTAACCGGCTAATTGTGTTGCCTATTAGTAGATCATCAAGTTTTAGGGTCAAATTAGAGTTAAATTTCAACTTGATGACCATAAAAGTTAATATGGATTGAATAGCAGTTTAATTCACCTCAACCTGCTAGAAGATTTCATCGACCTACTTCAATTAAACTTCGATTAACTCGCTTATTTCGTTGCTTACCAGAACTTTATTAAATCTTAATGGTCCACTTAAAGTTAATCTTTCGATTAATTACCTCAGAATTGCTAATTATAAAACGGTACTCAAGATTAATGACCTGAAAGGTAGTCAATGAAACGACAGTAAAAATCAAACTTTCCCGGTCAAATTAAAGTCCATTTAGGACTCATGACCATCAGCCTGTTAATTAGTGAAGCGGTAAAGTTGAAATTGGGTTTGAACCTGATAGAAGATGTCGTCGACGAGTGCAGGTTCGACCATGGCGGCAGGACAGTCGGGGCTCTTGAGCGAGTGCAGGTATTTCTGGACGAGCAAACAACTTAGCGCCTTAAGACAACACGACAATATTGTTTCGGCCAAATACCGTCACGAGCAGTTGCAGAGATTCCACATACGACCGCTCCGTCTCGTAGAGCTCGCCAACCACGTGCGTCCGCGTATCCTGACAATCGCCAACATTAATCAACAGCACAGTCAATTATCATAAGTCATATTAATTAGGAAGACTATATTTAACACTGGCAATGGCGAATCTTTTTAAACACGAAATAGTAGACGGTGAATCTAACGCTCGAAAAAATAATAATAATAATAATAATAAAACTAAATGATATAAAAAACATAGTACTACCCTCACCGAGGAATAGTTTGTCTCCATTGCTTTCTTTTCTGCACCACAGTACAGTACTTACGTAGCTATAATTTAATTCAGTTTTTGTGTTCGTGATTTTAAACTCTCGCAGTAGTTAGTTTTAGGTAACCTGGCTTTGTCTGCCGTACTTTAGATCCAATAAAAATAATGTTCAGTGAATCAATTGTCTTTGTTATTTGCTATGTGTGTTTGTGAGTAGCAATCGATATTTGAAAATTATTCATTAGCTGGAAAAATTGCAATTGAAAAGAGGGCGAAATGTCGAGTAGACTCATATTCGTCACGTGGGTATGCAGTTGAGTCGAACGCCATTGAAAAGAGCGTTAAAAGTTGAGTCGACTCATGTACGAGACGTCGGTAATCAGTTGAGTCGGTCGCAGTTGAGAAGAGCGTCAAAAGTTGAGTCGACTCATGTACGACACGTGGGTACGCAGTTGAGTCGACCGCAGTTGAAAAGAGCGTCAAAAGTTGGGCTGACTCTTGTACGACACGTGGGTACGCAGTTGAAAAGAGCATCAAAAGTCTAGTCGACTCATGTACGACACGTGAGTTCGTAGTTGAGTCGACCGCAGTTGAAAAGAGCGTCAAAAGTTGAGTCGACTCATGTACGAGACGTCGGTAATCAGTTGAGTCGGTCGTAGTTGAAAAGAGCGTCAAAAGTTGAGTCGACTCATATACGACAAGTGGGTACGCAGTTAAGTCGAGCGCCATTGAAAAGAGCGTCAAAAGTTGAGTCCACTCATATGTGACTCATAAGTACGCATTTGATTGGTCCACAGTTGAAAAGAGCGCGACAAGTCGAACCGACTCATACGTGACTCACAAGTACGCATAGGACTGGTACGCAGTTGAAAAGGGCGCGAAAAGTCGGATCGACTCATGTGCATCACATGGCGGGGCGAGATGGTGGGGCGAGTTGGCAAGGGCGAGTTGGGAAGGGCGAGTTGGGAAGAGCGAGTTGGGAAGGGCGAGTTGGTGAGGGCGAGTTGGCAAGGGCGAGTTGGTGAGGGCGAGTTGGTGAGGGCGAGTTGGCAAGGGCGAGTTAGTGACGGCGAGATGGCGGGTTGACTCGCCCGCAGTGGAAAAGAGGGCGAAGCATGCCCGGACTTGTTTGCTCCCATGTTAAGAGATAGGACAACGATTTAACATAGAAACAAATAGGGAATTTGGAAAACCGGTCGGGAGAAAAACGGGGGAAAAAAAGAAAAAAAACATGATGTGGAAAAAAGTGAACAATATGTCTCCATGCTGTTAAGCAATGCAGACAATAATATGCTGTTTTCGCCCTTTGATTACAATTAGCTGAAACTGTGTCATTAGTTTGATTCGGCTACAGGATCAGTTAAGTTGATGATTGTGACTACTTACGCATGAATTGAATACATTTAACGCAATACTTATTTAATAATAATAATAATAATAATAATAATAATAATAATAATAATAATAATAATAGTTGAATAGTTCGTCAATAAAACGAATTTGACCCGCTATATTAATATTTTATTATGATACCATTCAATAAGCTAGAAGACCATCACCTTACTAGCACGATTTACCAACAGGTTCTTAAGATGACAAATGTGCGACAATTTCATGTCACGAACACGCCATTTTGCTGATTACTCGTTTCTAGGATGGATACACGACAATATCATGTCATTCTCGCGTCATTTTCAATACTAATAGACTGTGTTATAGTTTTTCCTCCTGTTTTGAACCAATTTGGGGAAATAACACTCGCGGCGGCGAAATTAAAATTTCAAAAATAAACGAGACATTGGTAATCAGTTCTGGTCCTCGTTACTATAACAGCACCGCAGTTGCGCTCCACAGCGAAATACCAAAAAAAGGGAATCTCGAGGATCGTATTGATCGCCGTGTTCATTCCCTTTTATGACATTTTTCTTCCTCCTCCTCCTCCTCCTCCTCCAGCGGTACTACGTCCACGTGTTCGGCGCTATCTTTTGACGCTACACTGCCGTAAGCGCAATGCCCTTTTCCATTAGACGGACGCGCTAATTAAAAGCTATGGAGATTTCCTCTTCCAGTTATTTCCGGCTCTAGATTATTACTGCTGGTTTCCGTTTTCAGCGTGTCAAATTGGTTGGTGACTCGTATTTAGAATAGTAACTTTTTTTCTCCCAAAATCAGATCTAAATAAGAGGGCAATTAAGTTTGAAGGAGAATATTTAATGACATTATAAGTTAGCGGTCAAATTTGGTTGGAGAAAAGGCCGCATTTCGAAAAGAATAGTTTTTTTATAAGATCTTAATGGTAGTATTAAACGGATATTAGAAATTAGTGATCCACTGACCCAGAAATGACTCAATGACTCAAGACATTCCAATGACTCAATATGACTCAATAATGGCCCTTAATAAAAATCAAACAGCCTAATGACTTTCAGGCTCTGAGTGACGGAATGCTCTACTGACTCGTGACTCTTTTCACTGAATTCAGCGTTTCTGTTTAAATTGGTCGATTCAGTACGTGACTCAGTAGTTACTCCGTGGCTAATAACGTGACACTGACTCAATAGACTACTGAGCATTGACTGCGGATAGTAAACTCGACGACCCAACAGGTTTATTGGTTTTAAGAGAAATTAGTTGAGTCCGTAATGTCCAAACGATTCAGTAAGTACACAATACAATGATTCAGTGAATCAATGGCTCAATGACTCAATTGGGATTCAACGGCTTCAATAGTACTACGTCATCCAATAGTAACTTATGGCAGAATAATGACGTAATGACTCAATATGGTTTGAGAGGACTCACTCAGTAACAAAGAGTAACAGATACTGTTGTAAGGACTCAAAACGGGTTGAATGGACTCAACTCTGACTCAATGACTCAACAGCTCCATTAATGTCAATAAACTGCCATTTACACCTGGATGACTGACTCAGTATGTAGCCCGGTAGGCGAGTCAACTTAACAATTACTCAATGACTCACTGACAATGGCTACGTAGAAATTCATTCAATATGTCTTCAATACAAGTCCGTCACTCAATACTGACTTGATGACCCGATAATGTTTTGATGACTCAATAATGACCCTAATATATTCTGAACGTCACCTGTGGTACAATGACTCAATAGTGACTTTAACGATTCAATAATGAATCATAGTACATAACTAGTGTCAAGTCTAATGGTGCTGCAGGAAAGGTTTTCAATTGACCCATCTCTGACTTAATGACTCAATGACTCAACTCACTGAAATGATTTAATCAAGAATAATAAAAAAAATCAATGGTTAGGCCTAATAGTGTTGCAATTACTGAATACGGTTTGAATGATCTCATTGGGGACGCAATTGACTCAACATTAGCTCAGTGACTCAATGACTCAATTTTCGACTTACTAACGACTTGTTAGGATCTTCATGGACTCAACAGTGGCAGTGTTTTAAAAAAAACTCGACAACTCGATAAGAATCAAACGAAACGTAAACAAGGACTGAAAGTAACTCGGTAAAGATGGTCCCCATTGACTACGTACGGGAACAATTAACAGACGATAATGACTCAATGAGTCAAAATGGACCCATGGCTTCAGACGAACTTAAATAACTTGATGGTAAACAACTGACTCAATACTGACTGAATCATTTGATAATTACCCAACACCAATTCTCGGCTTTCTAAGAACTGATATGACTCAATGGTAAACGAATGACTCAACAGCGATTGAGACATTCAAAAACTGAATCAATATCTCAAACAAGAGAGACTCAAAAATTAAACATAAAAACGCAACAGTTAAACTTAATTTGTTTACAGGTAATTTTAAACTAACTCACAAGTTCAAACGAGTTTTCCAATGCAGCGTTTCCCAGCAAGGCGAGAAAGTCCTCATGATTACTCTGAAACAGACCGCGATGACCGCATATGGCATCCAGCGATTTGGAGCGCGAGTCGCAGGCGACACGCGGTCGCTGCTGCGGCCCGGCGACCCGCACGACCAGCGGCGGCGACTCGGCCACCGCCGCCGATAACCGTCGCTTCATGACGCCTCTATTCGCTAGTAGTATTGTCCCCGCCATTGTGTTTGCCACTCGACTGATTGACAGGGCCAGGTGCATCGCTTTGTTATTGTCGCGCGCGTCGCGAAACGCCTATGCGCACGCGCGCGCGGCACCTCAAATTCTCCTCAGCGGGAAACATTAGAGCGCTGGGGTAAACTGAGTTTGTCCGCAGCGCAGTAAGTGTTTTTGTTTTTCTCCTCGTTTGAGGTCAAACGCTATAGTCTCTCGCTAACCAGACCCGGTTTGATTTGAACTTTGTTAGTTTCCCTTGCAGCGAATCCAATCAAGTGGTCTAGACAATCAGCGGTAGAATCACCAGACCGGAGAGAAAAACATTTATACCGAGTACTGAAGGCACGAAAATATTATTCCTAAATTGGATAAAGGAGTTTAATTTAATGAATATAAAAAGCTGAATAGTAACAGCACAAGATATCTTTACGAATCAATGAATACTGAATGAGAAGAAAGCTAAAACCTTCAAAGATAGTATACCTAAAGATTACAAAAGCTTTGGACGTAAGCTAAACATATAATTACACCCCTTGAGATGGCCAACTTGGGAAACTAAACCAATGAAATAATGGTAATCCAACTGGAACACGTGTAAGCTTGAAGTGCAGAGATTACTCGAGAAACTAACTGTGCCGACATATTTAAACAAAGTGTTTACCTTGTGTATGTACACACCTTATTGTCTCCATTGCTTAACAGCATGGAGACATATTGTTCACTTTTTTCCACTCCATGTTTTTTTTTTCTTCTTTTTTTCCCCCGTATTTCTCCCCACCGTTTTTCCAAATTCCCTATCTGTTTCTATGTTAAATCGTTGTCCTATCTCTTAACATGGGACTCAAACAAGTCCGGGCAGGCCCGGCCATAGTGAGTTGCCATGACCATCAATGACGTCACCATGACTCGATGACTCAAAATGAATCAATTGCGTCATTGTATGACTCAACTCCATACCCCTGTGTCGTACATGACTCGACTCGACTTTTCACGAGTTTTTCAACTGCGGACCAATCAGATGCGTACCCATGTGTCCTATATGACTCTACTCGACTTTTCGCGCGTTTTCCGGCTACGGACCAATCAGATGCTTACCCATGTGTCCTATATGACTCGACTCGACTTTTCGCGCGTTTTCCGGCTACGGACCAATCAGATGCGTACCCATGTGTCCTA
Organism: Leptestheria dahalacensis; assembly: GCA_022114935.1. Classification (NCBI taxonomy): domain Eukaryota; kingdom Metazoa; phylum Arthropoda; class Branchiopoda; order Diplostraca; family Leptestheriidae; genus Leptestheria; species Leptestheria dahalacensis. The sequence continues at coordinate 37,876 of JAIQCU010000455.1, read as the reverse complement.
CATGACTCGACTCGACTTTTCGCGCGTTTTCCAACTGCGGACCAATCAAATGCGTACTTATGAGTCACATATGAGTCGATTCGACTTTTGACGCTCTTTTCAACTGCGGTCGACTCAACTGCGTACCCACGTGTCGTACATGAGTCGACTCAACTTTTGACGCTCTTTTCAACTGCAGTCGACTCAACTGCGTACCCACGTGTCGTACATGAGTCGACCCAACTTTTGACGCTCTTTTCAACTGCGGTCGACTCAACTGCGTACCCATGTGTCGTATATGAGACGACCCAACTTTTGACGCTCTTTTCAATTGCAAATTTCCCAGCTAATGAATAATTTTAGAGTCTTCTTCATTCAATTGCATTGCATTCGATTGCTACGCACAAACACACATATATATAGCAAATAACAAAGACAATTCATTCAATGAACATTATTTAAATGGGATCTAAAGTACGGCATACAAAACCAGGTTACCTAAAACTAACTACTGCGAGAGAGTTTAAAATAGCGAACACAAAAACTGAATTATAGCTACGTAAGTACTGTACTGCGGTGCAGAAAAGAAAGCAATGGAGACAAACTATTCCTCGGTGAGGGTAGTACTCTGTTTTATCTATCCATCTATCTGTCTGGGTGACAGTTTACGTATTTGTAAATCTGTCTATCTGTCTATCTATCTGTTCATCTACCTATCAGTATCTATCTATCTATCTATCTATCTATTTATCTTTCCATCCATCTATCTATCTATCTATTTATCTATCCATCCATCTATCTTTGCCTATATGTTCGTCTACTTATCCACTAACTATCCACCTATTATCTACCTATCAGTCCATAACACGCACTCCTAACTGAGTATCTGTCTACCTGTACAACCATCTACTAATCTATTTATCTGCTTATGTACATATCAAGCCAAGAGAAAGAACCTATCTACTTATCAAATTTAATTTAGTTTTTCACAACTTCTTAACATAACTTAAACATTCTCTGCAAGTAAAACGAAGAACACAAAAACCTTACTTAATAAAAAGCTCGTAGCATAGCCAATCAGCAGTATATTAGATCTCTCGTATACAATACAACTAAAACGAACGATAACATTTTAATATTAACCTAATTAATTAATTAGGTTTTGATAACAAGATCAAAACTCGTACTTTATGAGTAAGTAGCACTGAAGTTCACAGGTCTGAAACTACAATTAATGACTAACATAATACACAAGCACCGCTAAGCAGATATTTCTAAGTCAATTTTGTATATCCAGATTTAGAAGAAGGTTCAATTACCCTCCTGTTTAGAGAGCTGGCGGGAACTTTAATTAGATTACAGTTCCATGTGCAGTTGGTTGACGTTATACGGGTTCTGTATTTACACCTTTCCCGCCAACTTATTTATAAATTACAACAGCAACTACGCTTTTACACATACGCCATTATCACCTCGCTCTGATAATAATTTTTTAAAAAAATTCCAAATCAGAATATCAGAATACAGAGATACCCACCCAGGTCAAAAATTGTTACGTAATCCCATTACTGTCCATTTCTTTACTAGCCCTTATGAGTGGAAGAAATCTCGGCTAGTCTTTGTTAACCTAATAACCAAGTTTCATGGCGGTCCCTTCATCTGTTGTCCTGCAAGCGTTCCCTGGATTAATTGAATAGTTGTCCCGGCGACGCTCTTCACCCTCTCCCCCCTCCACCTCCAGTGGTGTGCGTCACACGCTAATACGTACACGTTTATGGCCCTTCAGAGACGTCAGTCTTTATATACCATATAAGAGAGTGTGACAAGATATAAAGGATGTGTAACGGCTAACTCGCGCGTGATAATGTCAATATCCTCCTGCGCTGTAACTCTGTAACGCACGTAAACCGAGAATCAAAACTATCCAGGGTTCAAAGAATCGAAAATCTTTTCACATTTATCCCCTGAATCTTTAGGCATTTTTTAAACAAGAAGATTAGATTACCAGTTGCGTATAACTCCGAATACTGTTTAACTGAAGACGCCATATCTGGCCAATCTACAGCCATATAGCGTCGCGCAATGAAACCGTCATCTTGGGAAATAACTTATCTCTCAATTATATACTATACTATACTATACTATTACTATGCTGTACTATACTATACAATACAATACCATACAATCCTATACTGTACTATTACTATACTAGACTATCTTTACTAACTATACTTAGTACAGTATAGGATTCATTCCAAATAAGCAAAGTCAGTCAACACTTCAGTACTAAACTTGCCGATGAGGAAAACTGGATATTCTAATTCTGCAGTTTTTTTAAACAATAGAGAATGAAGGTATAACGCCATCTGCCGGTAACGTCAGATGTTCAAGCCGCCATTTTTGTACTGTTCATTCCAACTGTTTCGAGTAAACCAAAACTGTGCTACGGAAACCGAAAAAAACGAAGCTGTAGAGATGGCCCATGAGTTCCAAATTAAATAGAATTATACATAAAATGATCAATTAAATTGGTAATAACAAAAAAAATACATACATATAATAGATTTTGATACCTTCACAATATACAAGATATAGTAGAACTAGAAAGTTTTAAAGGATCAAGGTAAGGTTGCGCCATCTAATGGTAGCATCAAGAACCCAAGCCGCCATGTTTAGACTAATAATCGGGGGAAAGTTGATTGCTCATGGCACCCAAGTTTTCAAAGATATAGCAGCCAAAAAATAAGCGAGCGTAGATCTGCTAGCACTTTATTCACTCGTCAAGTTTCCTTGAAATCGGGTGGTAAGTTTAGCCAAAATAAAATTGTAAAGTTCAGAAAAAACCCATAACTTCCTACCAGTCAAAATCCAATTTTTGCTCTAGACTGTGCAAAATCAAGTTGAAAATGCGTCTATACATGTTTTGAAAGGATCAAGGTATCTCTAACGCCATCTACCAATAGCGTCAAGGACCCAAGCCGCCATGTTAAGACTAGGAACTGCAAGCAGCGTTTGAAATAACAAAGTTGTCGAGGTGTTTCTAGCCATCTGACGGAAGCGTCCAAGAATCGACGTCGCCATTTTAAGACCTTGTAACCTTAACCAGAGCTTGGGCGATGGAAGAAGCTGAAACTGCTCCCACACAATTTTAAAGGGATCAAGGTATCGCTTGCACCATCTAGCGGTAGCGTTAATTAATCAGAATCACCAAATAGTTAATGCGCATCACAACTAAAGCTAATAACGCCCTTAACAAGTATAGTTTAGTTAAATACGATGGAGATGGCTAAAACTGAAACTGACGCTGAATGGGTACCTTTAGATAATATATAAACTGAATGGGTATTACAAGGTCTTATTGGTAGTGATGCCAACGACTCGACTCGACTTGGTGCCGAGTCGAGTCGAGTCGAGTCAGAGTCGATGATATGTGGGCCTGAGTCGAGAGTCGAGTCGGTCAAGTCGACTCGATTCGGCTATATATTCGACGTTAGACCCCAAGTCGATCGAGTCGACTTGCAAAATCCCTTAGTCGACTCGAGTCGTTCACCGCGAACGTCCGAGTCGAGTCGCTTGACATCCCTACCTACTGGTAACACGAGTTTAAAATGCCTGTCAAATCTTACGATTAGTTAATATAGCCAAACACAGAATGCAAAATTTCGATTTCGAAAACCTGTACAAATCCAATACAAAGAACAGCATTCTTAGCATTCCAAGCAGCAGTCTACATGGGTAGGGGTCAGAGGCACAACTCTCGTTATTTACGGTTTATTTTGCTTGGTTGCTATTTTCCAAGTGTGGCTTGCGTGAGTCACGCGTAGAACCTGGACTTGAAAAAGGGGGCGACTGGCTGTAAATACACGTGTCGCTCGAGCGAGAGAGCCCACTTTGGGAAACACAATAATAAACTGGCGCTTACAGCCACCTCTGGCACCACTAAACAACTTTAGCCGGCGATTTGTTTGGCCAGCAGAACATATGCTACAAAATTTCCCTCGCACTTGGAAGACCAAGTCGACTCGGCAGAGCTCGTAAATGAGGTTTTGAGTAAAGTCAGCAATTGCGATGACCGTACAGTTATTATATAATTAAGTATTACAATACTGATATTTTCTATAATGATTTAATTTTTCCTTATTCGATAATAATCATACTTAATATGTGATAAGTACCATTATCATACATGATACCTATATTGTACATATAATTTATAACATTATTACTGCTGATATCATTACAATTTATTTATATTGTTTTTGTTTATATTATTGTTATTTAAATATTTGAATTCATTCGTTATTTATTTGCTTGTTTACTTATTAATTTCCAATATTTATCAACTTCTAAAAATAGATTTAAATGACGGCCATTAATTGCTCCAAGTTTAATTTTATTTCTTTATTTATTGTGTTTTTTTTAATAAAATAAAGATGCAACTTACCCTATGTCGCAGTTTAACGGATGACCTGTTGAACGATCCCGCCGACTCGCTCTTTGTCCTCTGCACTTCCTTGCGCGAAAACTTCGCCTGACTGTTGCCAACCAACGGCGATGAAACTGGACTGGCCCTATCAGCTTCTTCCTCCGAAGTCAGGTTCTCGTACTGTTCCACGTGGACGGGAATTCGCCTGTCGTCGAAACAGAGATTCAGTCAATTTTGACACAAAAACAGAAACAGGATTACATTATACACATTTCTGTCAGTATCAATGTTTAGACACACGAAGAGTAATACGATATAGTTATCTGCATATTATCTTTACAGATATTATAATAATTAACATTATAATCATATAGATATACAGATAATGAGTGTACATTTTCAATTTATCTTATCTATTATCTTGACAGACACACGGACGAACCTATTGGACAGAAACTCGTCGACTTTGGCAGTCAACTCGAAATCGTCCTCGGTGAGAATCAGCGGAATGTTGGCACTGATCTTTCTTCTCGGCGGCGGTTTCAGCGCGTCGCTCGAACAAGACGACGGCTTCTTCTTCTCCGACGAGGCCGAGGTTCTCCGTCGACCAACTTGGCTCTCTTCGCTAAAATACGAAAAGCCCAACGGTAGGGAATTCTGCCGGATTCGGACATTCTCCACCGGTCTGGTGTACAGTTTACTCAAGTCGGTTTTACTCATCTCGGCTTCGAGCATCTCGCCGTAGGGACCTCGCAGCGGCCGCCTCAGTGTCCGGAAAGATAGCGGACTCCTGTCCCTCGAGTCCGGTTCGAACGGACACGGCGATGATGATAGACTCCTCGGTGTTGTTGGCGTGTAAACGGATCCTTCACGACTTTCCGCTAGCAGGAATAGATTCGAAGGAACCGTTAATCGACTGCGAAGGGTTTCTAGAGTCTTTGGCCTGCTGTAGCCGGGTATCTTTGCATCGGTAGCGGTGAAGGATCCCAAGGACGGGCATTCGTCGCCGGCCAAATGGCTTTGTGCCATAGATTCACCGCAATCCTTTTTCTCGTCAGAGTTATTCTCAACTGCATGGGGTTCCTGTCGATCCTTTTTAACGGGATCTTCTTCTTTGTCCTTTAGTACAGTTGAACCATTGGGAGTTGGGATCTGTCCGTTTGAATGTTTTGCTAGATTGGCGTCTTTACTTCGACCTCTGATGGCTTTTGGAAGGTCCGAAGTCGATGTGGAGGAATCTCGCTTCATTCTGGGTGATTTGACGCCCAATGAGCTACTTCGCGCTTTACGAGGTGGCGCAATTGGCGCTTCAGCGGAATTTGAATTGCCTGTGACCTCTATATAAACAAACCCAAGAAAGAGCGTAGGATTAATGGTTACTACAGGTATAAACTATATTTATGAATATCACTGACATTTCCAGCTATCAACGGCAAGGATTACTTCTTAAATTAAGAAGCTAATTACACTATCCCAGAAAATTAAAATTTTGAAAACGCATTAAAAACGACGGAAGAACATTACAAGACTTAGTTAGAATTAAAGATGATTGCAATTTAGACTGACAGGCTATTACACAGTTACAACTGACGACCTTTTTAATATTATATTGAAATGTATGGTGATATATAAAAATTTTAAATTAATTATAAAATTTGATATTGATAAATTAATATACAAATTACTATATGATTTACAATGTATAATAACTGATTATCAAAACAGCACTAAAATAAATAAAAAATACTAATTAGATTAGATCAAATTGAAATCAATCTCACCAATTGATAGCTTAATTGCAAAAAATAATTAAGTAAAACAAAAATACATTTAAAAAAGACCCAAACTAAAGAATTAAAATAACTAAAAATTCTAAACATACGCATTATTGTAAATCTGGATTAACAACTTAAATTATACAATTTAAAGAATAAAACCAAATAATTAAATTTGAAAAATTCTCACGTCGCGGTAGAGTAGCATAGACGGGTCTCGTCGTCATCTTCACCGATTCCTGCTGAGCAGGATCCAAACTCTTGGCGCGTCGATGTGCTTGAGGATCCCTGTTCCTGGCGAACCGACTGCGACTCTCCTTACTTCCTCCGTTCCTTCTCTCGTGGACGGGCGTCGAAGGGCTGATCGGCTGCTTCGTTACCGTCTTCGAATGAGCAGCTTTCCAGGCAGCGTTCTGGGGCAGCGAAACAAAGGAAATGCTGGAAGAGCCGCGGCAATATGCGCAGTTACCCATTGTCTGACAATGATGCGACATCACATTTCTGTCAATTTTTTTCAGTGTTGCAGCTCTGCTGGAATTCCTGTGCATGGCTTGCTAACCGTCCCTCTCACTCTCTCCCAGATGATAACATTATCACGGCTGGATTAAGCGATCGTCAGCATTCCGGCGGAACCTGTGTATGCAAATCTAAGAGCATCCGCGTAACAGGAATCGCACTGAAAAAACAGGACAAGGAATCCACTGTTGATAACTGGGCTCCTCCTGTTGTCATTCATTAACTCAGTCAAATGTCACTCGATTACAAGACAATTTTACAACAAAAAATAAGAAATGTAGAATCTAAAGCAAAAGATGAGAATCTGGCCGCTGCACCGAGTACACTGTGTCTTTAACCAGCGAAAGAGCAGGTTTGTATTCGATGAATGACTGCAGCCCAAAAGTGGTTCCGAGACTAAAGATAACATTTTGTTATAAGTTGGCGACCAATGAGGATTGTGACCAACCAGCACGGGACTATTAATAGAATTCCGGATATATAGCGCCCAATGGCAAGCGAGTCCTAACAGAAAAGCGCGCCGTTATGAAAAACGGTTTCACGGTTTCAAATACCGTTCATAGGTGGCGTACAACATAAAAATAGTAGCTAAATAGTAATAGTATTGTATTTATCGCCTAATCACTGAAATCCATAGATAAGTTGATTCCTTCAGGTATTTCGTTCATCTGGTCCCGATTGAATGGAATCTCGGCCTCCATGTCGGTGTCCTCGCCTTCCTCTCGACTCTCGCTGTCCTCGTCCTCGTGGTCCTCCTCTTCTTCCTCTTCGTCCTCCTCGTTAACCTTAAGAATCTGCATTTAGAATGTTATTTAAGAGATGCGATCAGCGATGCCCACGACACGAATCATAGCGCGAGTCGACTAGCAGAATCTTGTGTCAACGTCAACTCCTGGCGTTCACCATGACCACTTGATTCGAGCCGCTTTACATCACTAGATGAGGATTTCATACCTCGAGAAGATTTCTACCGATAGGCAGTTTGTCGTTCAGCCAAGACGTCGCACGCTCGAGCTGTTAATGTCAAACCAGAATTTATGTAAATCTCTGACAGGGTTACTGGGAAAATAAATAAAAAATTACTTTAGCCTGATACTGTTGCTCCAGTAGCGTCAATTCACGATCTTCGTCAACCGGTTGATCAGGCTGAAACCAAGGAGGCTTTATCTGGCGGGGGACAATCTCGGGGAACACGGGATTCGACATTCTTATTTCCCCTGTACAATTATTCTTCAATATTTAATAATGTTACGGAAATAATTTAATAATAAAAATGCGAATTCAGTTACCAAACAAGTGGGAAAGACAACAATCTCGCTGATAGTCTCTCTGTTGTTGTTGTTGTGGTTTGGTCGACAATGGTCGATGTAGAAGCTTTCAACGTCCGCTGTCTGCTGAAAAGGCGCGAAATTTGAATTTCCATAGACAGCGCTGCCAGTCTTCCAGCATTCTCATCTTGAACTTAAAAGTCTGAAAACTACGGGTAATTTATTGTCTCCATTGCTTAACAGCATGGAGACATATTGTTCACTTTTTTCCACTACATGTTTTTTTCTTTTTTTTTCCCCGTTTTTCTCCCCACCGGTTTTCCGAATTCCCTATCTGTTTCTATATTAAATCGTTGTCCTATCTTTAACATGGGAGCCAAACAAGTCCGGGCATGCTTCGCCCTCTTTTCCACTGCGGGCGAGTCAACCTGCCATTTCGCCCCACCATCTCGCCCCACCATCTCGCCCCGCCAACTCGCCCCACCATGTGACGTACATGAGTCGACTCAACTTTTGATGCTCTTTTCAACTGCGGTCGACTCAACTGCGTACCCATGTGTCGTATATGACTCGACTCGACTTTTCGCCCGCTTTTCAACTGCGGACCAATCAAATGCGTGCCCATGTGTCGTACATAGGTCGACCCAACATTTGACGCTCTTTTCAACTGTGGTCGACTTGACCACGTATCTACGTGTCGTATATGAGTCGACCCAACTTTTGACGCTCTTTTCAACTGCGGTCGACTCAACTGTGTACCCACGTGTCGTATAAGAGGACCCAACTTTTGACTCTTTTCAATTGCAAATTTTCCAGCTAATGAATCATTTTAGAGTCTTCTTCATACGATTGCTACGCACAAACACACGTAGTAAATAACAAAGACAATTCATTAACTGAACATTATTTAAAAATCTAAAGTACGGCAGACAAAACCAGGTTACCTAAAACTAACTACTGCGAGAGAGTTTAAAATAGCGAACACAAAAACTGAATTATAGCTACGTAAGTACTGTACTGTGGTGCAGAAAAGAAAGCAATGAAGACAAACTATTCCTCGGTGAGGATAGTACTACGTTTTATAAATTCACGGCTAAAGGTTAATATTTAATATAAAAAATATTGATGTAATTATAAAAATTCAAAAAATTCAAATCCAGTAACAATTGAAACGTTTCTTTAAAAATTAGTCAATTAAGTAAATTCAATCACTACATACTTAGCACTGTATTCACGTTTGCATTTATATTCCACCTCGCCAGACAAGTTAGTTACAAGTCGTACAGTCGTGTTAGCAATCCGTAAAATTGACTCGGTAGTTAACTCATAACATGTATAACCCTGCAAAGTTAATGCAGTTACGGATATAATCATTTCCTTTACCTAGTATTGATTGAACTTGCAAAGGTCACACAGGTCACGTCGCGTACAAATGAAACTGCTTGCAGGACCAGGCAAAAAAAGGAGTAAACTGCAGCAGACAGATTAAATCACATGATGCGGCAAACGAACAGGGTCTTCTGCAAGAGTGATTAAACCTGGTACGGCTGATGTAATTTGGCTACCGGTCAGGGGCAAGGCAAGGTCAAGTAAGGTCACTACCAGACACATTCTTATTATCGATTTTCAGTAATCCTTTACGCTAAGAATCAAAAGGACTTGTATTTACGTAATTTTTATATTAGATTAAATTTATATTAAAATAATATTATATTATTTACGAGTTAATGGAATACGTTACAAACCTCACGTTTCTTTTAAAACCTTTACATGTTCAACCTTCGGCTACAAGTTGATTGCGGAAAAGTTCCCCCGGTTACAAGTTTGATCAGGGGCGCGCAAAACTTGGCTAATGAAGAAACTTTCTTTAACAAAATATACAAATAGAAAAATAAAAGTTTTCAAGGAAACTGGCCAAGGTGTTGGCCGTGCTTCCTCTGGTAGATTCCATCGAGAGGTTTGTAATGTATCCATTCCGCGTGACGTGGAAGTAAGTTCCACAACTGGGTCAAGGATTGCGGACAAAAAATGCTTCTCGATGACAGTGCACTTGTACACCTTGAGCGGTACTTTTTTAAAAACGCTTTTATAACTTACTCATCTAAAACTATATCCTTAAACAAATAGTTAAATGTTTAAGTGGTTATCCAAGATCAACATTACATAGTTGCAGATCAGATCAGAGACCTGGAATTTGCACATATTAACCTTGAAGATACAGAATTGTAAACGATTTTGATAAGCTAACGTCAAAACTAGTGATTTAGGTAGTTATTTATAGAACTATAGATTTAAACTAACAAACTATATTTTTCATCCGTATCATTTTGGTAAAAATTCTGATGTCAGAATGAAATCATTAACTTTGACGCTTTCATGACGCAATAGTTGGACACTCATATGCCCCTTTAGGACGATTGTGGAACGCTGTGGAGCAAAGTGGAGCATTCTGGATCACTTTCACAACTCCAAAGAGGAAAGAGTCCTTGAGAGAGAGCTGTTTTCTTACGCTAAGTCTAAAGTCTTCCTTGGGCAATGTGAAGCTCCATTTGCAGAAGTGCTACGCTTTGAAAACAAAAGTCTGATTATACGTGTCTTCACAAGCGGACGCACAAGTAACAATTATTCTCCCTTTGTGACAGTCAGTCAATCACACGGAATGTCTTAATGAAACTTTCATGCGGCTTCAGCATAGCCGGCTTGCGTCATTTCTGAATGAATCGATAGTGAGGTATGTGCGGAGCTTATCTTGTGTAAGTTATTGACAGTCGTCTTACACTGTTGTCATCGGCTTATCAGTAAGACAGTAATAGTCTATACTGACAGTACTTGTTAATAAGTTGTATTAAGTATGGCTTATAACAGTTCGTTAGTACTAGGAAAACTCATGGCCAATGCAAAAACCAGCAGGTCGAGGACCTACTTAACGACCTACTGATATACCTTCTGCCTGCTGGATTTGAGCGGCAGTTCCTGTCCAGCAACCAGACTGGAACCAGAGCTGGTGAACTGCTGCTGGTAGACTTACTAACTTTTGCACTGGGAGTCTGCTGACATACGAGAGTTACTTCTGAAATAATACGCTGTTAGTTAACAAGTTACTAAGTACGTACTCCAGCTATTCAGAGCAATTGGAGTTTTGTAATTTTTTTAGTTAGTGAGTCATTTCGCTTGTCATTTAGTGGCTCAGTTGGTTGGTTAACCGGTTACTTAGTTAGTTAGCTATTTTTGCTGTTTGATTAACTAGTTAGCTAGATACTTGGTTAGCTAATATAGCAAGTACTTAGTTAGCTAGCTCCTTAGTAGTCAGTCTTTCTAGTTAGCTAGTTTGCTAGCTACTTAGTCGGTTACTTAGCGATAGTTAGCTAGTTAGTTACTTGGTGAATTGGTTGGTTAGTTGTTAATTTAGTTAGTTAGTGATAGTTAGCTAGTTTGGGCAGTATACCAACTTATTAGTTCATAGTTAGCTATTTAGTACTTAATTACTTGGTTAATTAGTTGTTGGTTAATTTGTTAGCTAGTTATTTAGTTAGCTAGCGATATTTAGCTAGTTAGCTAGTTCAGGCAGTTAGGTATCAACTTATCTAGTTCATATGTTAGCTATTTAGCTAGCTAGTTTAGGAAGTTAGCTAGGAACTTCTTAATTGGTTAGCAACTTAGCTAGTTAGTTACTTGGTGAACTGGTTGGCTAATTGTTAGTTAATTGGTTAGCTATTTATTTAGTTAGTGAGCGATATTAAGTTAGCTAGTTTAGGCAGTTAGCTATCAATATTTTTAGTTCATACTTAGTTATTTAGCTAGTTAGTTACTTGGTGAATTGGTGGGTTAGCTGTTAGATAATTGGTTAGCTAGTTATTTAGTTAATTAGTGAATTACTTAGTTGGTTGATTAGTTAGTCAGTTGATCTAATTGACGAGAAAGTCAAAGCACCATAAATTAGATTCATTTATTGGTACAACTCTGTCCCTGTTTCCATAAATCCGTCGTCTTAGAAGCCTTGAAAATATAAAGCGGCCATATTCCTTGAGTGACCCACAAGATGACTTGGGAAGCCGGACAAAATTCCTCAAGACTTGATTTGACACAAACAGAAACATTAATGTTTTACTACAATATATATATTATAATATTAAATGGTAATACTTTACTATTGTTTGTTACTAACTAGATCAGTAATCAGATCAGAACTAGCACGGATTGGCATCAATTGGCACAGGTGAAACCCATCGAGGAGATTGTTTGCAAACCGCTAGGGTGAATGAGTAATGGGCATTGTATAGTGGTTGTGTTACTATTGCGTTTGTTGTTATACAGGGTATATCTAGAGCATGACATGGAGGTACAACATAAACGTGACGGTTGTTATTGACTGTATTGATCTATATTGTACGCTTTCCAGCCACACTAAGCCTCTGTAACGAACACTCAAGGACACGGAGTCGTCACTCGTAACGGGTTTTGCGTCGGTACATAGTTGTACAAGACTAATTAACAGCTGCTGAAGTAATTGTTTAAATTTTTAGATCGTCTATCTATCTATCTATCTATCTATCTATCTATCTATCTATCTATCTATCTATCTATCTGTCTATCTGTCTATCTATCTATCTATCTATCTATCTATCTATCCATCATCCATCCATCCATCCACCCATCCATCCATCCATCCATCCATCCATCCACCCTTCTATCCATCTGCAATAGTTTATCCATTCAATCTAACTAACTAACCTAGCCACCTAGTTATTTAGCTTTTTACCTATCCACATGCCTGCCTTTCTACCAATCTATTTACCCATATGTCTTTATAGTCCTTCCCACACCACTGCGTTTGAAACAAAACCCGGAAGAATTTTCACTTTTTGCTGAGGAAGTTTTCTAACGAGAGGCTTTTGTGGCATGTGAATCACCTGCGGTTTTCCCGCACGCATACATTTCCAAGAAAAAAACGACCGACATGTTTCCCTCGTTATCAGCTATAGACGTCGCGCCGTAAAGGGGGGAAGTCCTAGAAACCAATTCATTTTCCTAGTTCCCTGAAGGAGAAACTCTCTGGAAAACCTTATCTTTAGATTACAATGGACAGTGGAATTGTCTCTAGATTGTAACTTGAGAAAACTGAATCATGAAGATTCAGTTAAGAAGAACCATTTTCAGATCGCATTATTAGACCGTCTAGGTCTATGCAATGCAATAGTTTGTTTATTGATATACAACCTAGCTTAGTGTTAAACTCACCTAGGTTGTCTATGTTAAATGTTATAAATCAAGATAAACTAGTATTATTTCAACTCGTTGAACAGCCTGTAAGTATGTGATTAGAAATGCTCACGGTCAAGTTCACCTGCAGTTTCATCATTCCGCAGCAATCCGCTTACAAATCCCCTCATTACTCACCAAGGGGGGAAATTCCGGGCAACTTTTCAGCCTGGGATATACGCCCGCCTACGTGCGTTATTCACTACCTATCTATCTATCTTTCTAGTTTGTTTATCTATCTGTCTATCTATCTATCTCTCTATCTCTGTAACAGTCTGGCTATCTATCTGTCTGTCTGTCTATCTGTATCTATCTATCTGTCTGTCTATCTGTCTGTCTATCTATCTATCTATCTCTATCTCTGTAACAGTCTGGCTATCTATCTATCTGTCTATCTATCTGTCTATCTGTCTATCTATCTGTCTGTCTATCTGTCTGTCTATCTGACTATCTAACTATCCAATGTGTCTATCTATATATTTATCTACCTATCTATCTATCTATCTAGTTTGTTTACCTATCTGTCTATCTATCTATCTCTCTATCTCTGTAACAGTCTGGCTATCTATCTGTCTATCTATCTATCTATCTCTCTGTCTATCTGACTATCTAACTATCCAATGTGTCTATCTATATATTTATCTGCCTATCTATCTGTCTAACTATCTATCCATATCTCTATCAATCTTTCTGTCTATCAATCGATCTTTCTGTCTGTACTGACCAACTACCTAACTAGACGAATTTTCTTCTGCGGCCTTCAACGACGTCAGCAGTCAGCCCCGAGTCCTTGAAGTGAAAATCCTTGCGCGTGTTATTCACGACCTTTCTAGCGTGTATACAGCAGTCTAACCGTTAAGGCACGGTTTTTACCTGCTGTTTCCCCCCGCCGTCGCTCACTCAGTCCGCTGCCTTGCCTCAACGACAACGCAAGTCGCTTTCGAAACTGCTCTTGTGTACCCATTTCACTGTTTTCTATTCAACGATAGTTTAGTTTAACTCGAGGATCTCAACAGTAAGTGTGTCATCTTCACTTTCATCTTATAAGTCTAGGATTTCATTTTAACGTATTCTATTGATTTCTATCTCCTTTGAGCTGTTTTCCAACGATCTTTTTTCAATCAAACGCTAATTTAGTTAAACTGGAAGTAAGATTCTTATTGTTGTCAAAATCGCCTAGTTTTTAACTCTAGGATTTCACTGAGGTTCTGCAAGTTTCGTTTTCCTTTGTGTTGTGAACCCAAGATCCGGTTTTCTAGATTCAAGGTCGTAGAAACACTTGCGCTTTTGTCCGTGAAGATGAAAACCCTAGACGCTGGTGCTTATACTTTTTTTCAAAATCTAGGTCATAGGGTTTTAACCTATTCATGAAGGACGTAGGAGTTTTTATATGACAATAAAATCGATATCCAATGCCAGAAACGCATTGCATAACCGTTGAATATAGATATTGGTGGTTTGTTTTCGGGCTTGGTTACCATGGCAACGCTTCCAACACCTTTCACACTAATAAGTGTATGCCCCCCCTTACCGAAAGTAAATTAAGCTTCATTGAGTATTCTGATTGATGGATAGCGAGTGGCAGTACATTACTTTGAGTGTGTTACTTGATAATGACCAGTGGAATTACTAAGATATCGAAATGTACCATCAAATTGTGTTTTTTTTTCAATAGTTGGATTTGATGTTGGTTTTCTGATTGTTTAGAAATGGGTCACGGTGCCGAAATGGACGGATGCGGGAAATGCGTCAAATACCTGCTCTTCGTGTTTAATTTCTTCGCCTTTGTAAGTAACAGTTCATCAGATATCAGAGGAATAGCCTATCGAAATGTACGTTCTTAAATAATAGGTTATGAGATTAAGTTTAACATAATGTGATGTATTATTGCTATTAGCTGCTATTCCCTATCTACTGATACAACGATACAACGTTTACTGCTAACATCACGTATCGTTATACTATTTACTATTATAGTATAGCTACTTACTAATAAGTACTAACACTCTAGTTAACTAGTACTAGCGTCTTGTTACAATGCGGCTATTACTATAAATTGCCTTTCATACTTAGTACTGGTCTTACTAACGTTATTCAATGATAGTAGCTGTTACTAGAACTATTACTGTCGCGAATGCTAGTATTACTACTATTTGTCTACCTTTGCTAGTACCAGATTTGTTTGAAAACTACTTTTACTTTTAATAGAACTATGAGTACCGATGCTACTTTTATTACTACTACTACTATTACTACTACTACTACTACTACTACTACTACTACTACTACTACTACTACTATTAAACCATTACTAACACTATATAATTATGTACGGATTATGTTACTACTGCTGTCAGATTAAACTTTTCCTAGTACTAGCGCACTCGGTGACTAAACTATCAACTACTAACACTGTTTACCACAACTGCTATTGTTCGTCTTTCTAACTATAATTTCTCCTTACTATAACCGATTTTAAACTATATACGTATATATTCAGAATCGTTCAACACATAGTTCATCACTTCATGCAGCGGATTTTTTTTTTACTGGTAATAAAAGTGTGAAAGTTTCTTCCCGCAGACGATACTGTACTGTTACGCAATAGGTTTCCTTTTTTCCGTGTTTCACGCGAGAAGCCCTCAAATAGCGAGACGTATAGCCGTCGTTACTTTCACTTTTTCTGTCGCGACGAAAAGAAGAAATAAAATAACAAAAAGGGTATCCCGCAGGGCGAATTTCCAAATTCAAGTAAACAGGGCTGCAAGTGAAACTTTCTACTGGCGCGCTTGTCGTGTCACTAAACTATTATCTATTCGCCGGTTACCCGCCCGTCCTAGAAACCATTGAAACGGTTTTCACGTTTTCCCCAACGATGGACAGAGAGAGAGAGAGAGACAATATCAGTCATCCGGAACAGCGAAAACAAACAAAGTTCTGCGTACTGATTTAAGTCTCCTTGTCAATTCTTATGTCAGAATTTTTATAAATTTTTCTATTTTTTAAACTGTCCAAATTCTGATTTCTATTTTTAATTTTTATATCCATCAGTGGTATTTTTATTTTCATTAATATTTGCTGCAGTAATTTTAATTCTCACTTGAATTTTCATCGTCACTTTGGTTTTGATTTACGATTTACTTAACTTTAAGTTATCGTGTTTAATTAATGCATTAAATGAAAGTGTACTATGTTTGCACGTGTGAATTCCTTTGTTACACACTTGTGCAGTTAGTCCAGGCTATAAAAGACAGAAGGGCAGTAGAAGAGACAAGTTACGTTGATGACATGCGAACAAAATGGCGGCCGTATTGTTCACAATTGTGTTTATTGGTCTCCTAACATTCTACAGAAGATTTTATGGTCATTAAGTTTAATCAGAGTTTATAATATCTTGTAATTCACACTTCACGCGTCCCATTTAAGGCTTAAATTATTTCGCTTATGATTTTTTTATAACTAACTGTAATTAAATTAAGAATTGCAGTTGATTAAGTCTTAATTAGCCAATCATATTTATATTTTTTAATACTCTCTAAGTTATTATATGTTTGATTGTTTAAAAAGTAAATATTAAAGGTAGAATTATCGTTAATTGGCTGATTTGTAAGACTGGAGAACTATTAAGTTGATTTCGTGTTATTTGGTGCAGTGCGGAGGATTAGCCGTTCTAGCCATCGGTATATGGACATGTGTGGACCACGCCCGCATGGAGCAGCTCCTGGGAACCAACTTGTACGTGAGCGCCGCCTACATTCTCATCGCTACCGGCGTCGTCGTCATCCTGGTCTCGTTTTTCGGATGCATGGGAGCCATCAAGGAAATTAAATGCATGCTACTCACTGTAAGCACCGGACGGCTTGTATTTACAAATCTTAAAACGATACAAAGCCAGCTATATATCTATCAGTTTAAGTTTAATTGCTGTTGACTTTAGTATATTGTCATATATTCCGATATCAGTCAAAGATTGTATTCAAGTAAATGAATTAAGTTAATAGATTCTAATGAGGTGCATAGCTTCGTGTTAACGTCATAGATTTTAATCTATAATTAACAACAGTTAAAATTAATTATAATTATGTTACTTTTCAAGTATTTTATCATCATGTTCGCCATCTTCGTAACCATGCTGGTCGGCGGCATCCTGGCCTACGCCTTCCGGGACAAAGTCAAAGACACGATGCGCACCCGGATGTTCGCTGCCGTCCGCGAGTACGAGAAGGTGAAAGCCGTTACCGACGCCTGGGATTTCACTCAAGAAACGGTATCTTCTTTAACCTATTTGAATGTTACTCCTTATATCGTATGGTATTACAATTACGTGCGTTAATAGTGCAGTTAGCCGTTTAGTATGATAATATCACCAGGAATAATGCGTTGGATTGATATATCAGTTGAAATGCTGCGGTGTGGAAGGCCAGGACGGTTACCGAGTCTGGATGATGGAGAACTCAGCGTTCCAGGCACTGAACAAAGTACCTCGTACGTGCTGCAGGAAAACCAATGACGGAACGGTATACTTACCACTTGGTTTAGATTCAGTAAATACACATACTGAATGTCTAACTGAAATACCCTATTCGCTTTGAAATCGTTTGATTTCAAATTCAGTAAAACGAAAATGTACTTATTTATTAAAATTTAATTTATTGATTCGTTCACACCGTAAGTGTTTATGAGAAGTTTAATTTAGAATGAGTTAAAATTTACCGCGATTAATTCGATTGTTGAATAGTCATTCCTCGATTGTCAACGAGATCCTTCCGCGAGCTCCGCCTACCTGGGCGGCTGTCTGGATATCGGAGTCCAGACGATCCAGAATCAGAGCGCCATTCTGGGTGGAGTTGGAATTGGAATCGCCTTTGTTATGGTAATACTAAGTTAATTATATCTTATTATTGGTATTATTATTGATTACAACTTATATTGGTCATTGGAATAATAATTGAATACAGATTGGCAATTGCAATCAACTAATTAATTATTATTTACTTTAATTTTTATTTCTCATTGTAACAGCTCCTGGGAATGATCTTCTCGATGGCCCTCTTCAAGATGATTAAATAATGTTTTTTAAAAAAATCAACCGCGATTTCAATTTAAAGGATCTGATTTTATACGATGAAACTAAATTTTTAAGGAAAAATATTTAACTGCTGTCGATTGCAATCTCGGTTTTTTTATATAAAAAATCTCCTTTTTATTTTCAGCTATTTGTTTGTTTGTTTGTTTATTCACTCTGCAAATTCAACATTTTATTTGAAAATATTTCTGTTTCCCCTCCATAAAACATCATCCAGAAATTTTTTTTTTCGAAATTTACATCTCGTATTCGCCCAGAGGATATTCAGAGTTTTCGTTAGGAGATAATAATCCTAGTCGGATTTTGATTTGATGGCATGTATGTGCACTTGAAATAATACTGTTGCTCCGACAGACCAAAACCTTTGTATTTTCCTCCGAAACACACGACCACCGCTCTTCGCACCACAACAACACGCTATCCCCCCTCTCTCTTCCCCTACCGCCATCTAGCGGTCAGATTACGTACCGTAACATTCGGCCTTTCCTGACATTATCACTCGTCCCGAGTGAACCAAATCCACACACTGAATAGTAGAACATTAACAGCGAAAAGGGCAACACTGCGAGGAAAAACAGCAAATNCCGAGTTCTGTGTTTGTAAATCTGTTTCATTTAGTTAATTCAATCTGATAAAAACTAATTTTAATAGTTAAAGATGTAACTTGGTTTGTGAGCGAAATTGCTTAGCCTTACCGTTCTGTGTTGTCGCTCGGGCAGTTGAACGATTTCCAACGCCGACCCTTCCCCGTTTGCTACTCTCTACTCTTCCACAAAATGGACGAATCATTAATAGACAATTAATTAAGCCAATTGATTATTATACTTTTTTAAGGTTTTATATTTGTTAAATTTACAATTTAATTAACTGTGATAAATTAAATTCAATATTTCATTATCGATATTCTATAATAATTCAAGTGATTTCGTCAAATTTTAATTAATTTTTTTTGCAATTCGTAATTTGGAATTTCATTAAATTTTATTATTAGGAAATAATAAATAGTAATGATAATGCAAAAAGTTATAGAAAAAAATGAAAAATGTTAAAATTTGTTTATATCTGGCAACGCTGTTTTGTTTACGACGTTCTTTGAACAGTGTTGGATTGTTACTGGCTTCTGCAATCATAACAAAGTTGAATTCAAAAGCTTTACTTGTTGAACATTAAACTAATTATTCATTGTAAATAGCAATAACTAACGAACTGTATTGAGACTTTAACGAAGCAGCAAATGACAGCAAGTGGCAACATTGCTAGTCTTGTTAAATAAAAGTTAAGCTTAGTTAAAACTTACAAGAAAATGTCCAGCCAGTTGAATAAGGTAACTGTATCATTTTTAGTATAATATAAAGCTGTATTCGTTAATAAGATCGTCAGTTACGACTGTTCTGTTTACGTGTAGTCAACTTGGTTGGACGCCGACCCCGACTTTGACTTTGAATTCAAAGTCCCTTCGGCCTCGTTCTCATCCGGCAGAACCAGACGAGTAAAGCCAGCCCCTGTCACGAACAGTTCCTCTAAAATATCAAAAAAATTCGTCCTGTGGAGCGAGAAACACAAACCAGATAGAGTCGAAGATCTGGTCGTTCAGAAGAAGAAGGTTGGCGAGCTCAAGGTTTGGCTAGCGGAATCGTTAAATCAGCGTTTGAAAGTAAGAAGGCAAATCAAGTTTTACTTTAGACTACCACAGTTACTGATAATCTATTGATAAATATCATTTTTATAGAAAATTATTTTGTTGGCTTTAGAGCGCACATTGGTTGTTGAATCGGATTGTTTGTTATTAATTATTTTTATTATTCATAGGGTCCTTCGATACTCATACTGAGCGGACCCTCGGGCTGCGGGAAAACGCGAACGCTACAGCTTGTCTGCGAGGAACTGTCGGTGAACATCTCGCAGTGGGAAGAGCCGGTGCGCTACAACAGTGCAGTAGAATGGGAATATACAAACGGTGATAACATTAACAAGAAATCATATTGTAGTAATCACAATTGAATTGGCACTAATCAATGGATGAAAGCATTCAGTCGTGGTTAACGTTCAAGGTTTAACGGCTAGCGTGTGTTTGGTTTAGTATATTATTCAGGTTACATTACAATTGCTGAATGAAACTGGGATAAAGAAATTGATTAGTAGGAAGATATAAATAATCATGTGTATGTCCATTCGTTTACTGTTTCCGCAGGTCTTGACTCTGAACGGGACCAATTACGCGATCTGAACCCGCTGAACCACTTCCGAGACTTTCTGTTCAAAGCGAGTCGCTACGGAAGCCTGTCGTTTGGTTCCAGTGAAACTTCGCAGTCCTCGCTAAAGGAGAACAAAGTCGTTGTCGTCAAAGAGATTCCAGACATGGCTAAGAATCATTTGCAAGATTGGTATTCTATTCTGAGGTAAATATTGGCTTAATCTTATTATGCTTCGTCTATGTTAATTAAACAATGGATATAATTAATGTTTACATTAAATAGACAATTTTGGTCATCGTATCGATATTGTACTGTCGAGATTATTGAATGTCGATAAGTAAGTCGATTGATATTAGGAAACCTTATTGAAACTATCGTATTGCTAGTTTTATATAACAGGGTACCCAATGCATTGAAATCGATATCGCAATTTCGATACAACGGTGCTTTGGTGGCCCCGATGTTATGTATCGAATCGTAACGATACAGGATTTTGAATATCGATAAGGAAATCAATATCGATATTGATAAACCTTATTGAAACTATCGTATTGCTAGTTTTCTACGACAGGGTACTCAATGTATTGAAATCGATATCGAAATTTCGATACAACGGTGCTTTGGTGGCCTCGATGTTATGTATCGATATAGTAACGATACAAGATTTTTGAATATCGATAATGATATTACGGATCCTTCAATAGGGTCATCGGATATATCGATATCAGAATTTCGATATACCGATGCTTTCGGTAACGATATATCGTATCGTTATCGTATCGACGAGATTTTGAGTGCTGAATCAGCTCTGCTGATATGGAAATCTATGTTGATATGAAAGTTCCTATCGATTATATATCGATATGAAGAGACTGTGATATCGAGCAACCCTGATTATTTTAACTTACCGCTATTAATCTGACGATTTCAATATCGGGAGTAATTTCAATGTAGTTAAAATTCATTCTCAAGTTAATATAATATGTAATAGCCTGCTTTAATAAGATTTTAACATTAATTAAATCTCCAGTTCATACATTTAAACATGTCGTTGTTAATTATAATTTGTTAAATTGACAAAAATTTCATGAACATTCGAATGTGCAGGCGGTATAGGAGAAATGGTACTTCGCCGCTGGTCTTTATCACCACCGAAGACACGGGGCAGTCGGCAGGGACGAGGTTGTTTTTTCCCCCTGCGCTGACAGACGAACTTTCCATTGGTTTCTTGAGGTAATTCTACAAAATCGGTTTAAAAATAATGACTGAAAATTAAAGTTGAATATAAATTACATTAAAGCCTTTTATAAAAATTATTAATGTAATATAAATTGATATAAATGTATTCATTATAAGTATAACTCCATGACAAGTGGTGATAAAATTAATTTAAATAAATGTATATTTAACTGTCCCGTAACCGTCTGTCTATTTAACCAACTATCCATCGGTCTGTCTAGCTATCCATGTTTGACTATTTACCTGTCTATCTGTCTACCTAACTATCTAGGTAACTGTCTATCTGTCGATCTAACTATTTATCTTTCTACCCATCCATCCATCCATCCATCCATCCATCCATCCACCAGTTAAGCTGTTTAGTTGTCTACCTGTCTGTCTATCAACCTATCGAAGTATATATCGATCCGCGCGTGTCTCTATCTATCTATCTTTCGCTCTTTCTGTCTGTCGAACTATTTTTCTGTTTATATACGTCTACCTGTCTATTTAAGTCTCTATCCGTCTGTCTATCTATACCTATATGTCTGTCTATCCATCCGTCTGTCTGTCTGTCCCCCATCAGTCTGTCTGTCCGTCCCCTCTATCTATCAACTTAGGTACTTAACTCTCGACTAGTTACCTACGTGCTTTATCACTTACCTGGCTATCTATCTATCTAGTTGACCGTCTGTCTATTTGTCCGTCTGTCTGTCTAACTATCTGTCAGTATGTCTAACTGTCTGTCTATATCCACGTGTCTATCTATCCATTTATCTGTCTACCTGTATATCTCTCTATCTTCAGTCCATGTATCTTACGCATCTGTCTGTCTATCTATCTAACCTGCCTGTCTACCCACTTACCTATCCAACTAACTACCTGCTCACTCACCCGTCTATCTCTCTACCTCTCTACAATTTTCTATCTATTCCCTCTCTACTTGCAATGAACCGGAAGCGATGCCATCTTGTTGTATATCTAACTAAGTTATCCAATACTAATAGACTACGTACATAGTGCACTAGTAGTAATAGGTGGTAGTAGCAAAAGACCGCAGTCTTGTACCTTGTGTCATTGTTATGCCAGAACTCGTATTTCAACTGCTTTTTCATGCCACAGTTTCAACGCCCTGGCTGCCACATTCATGACGAAAGCCCTTCAGCGAGTCTTGACTCTCGAACGCAAATGCCTACCTGACGATTGCTCACTAGCAGCCGTCGTCGAGTCCTCCGGTGGCGACTTGCGCAGCGCCCTCAACACCCTCCAGCTTATCCTCATGCCGCAGACTTCGGCAACGCTCAGAGTACCGGCGGTCAAGCGGAGGAAGAACCGGGAGGCGTCCGGTGGAACCTCGCCAAACTGCAAAGACGCGGCGCTCAACCTGATGCACGCCTTGGGCAAAATACTTTACAGAAAAAGTTAATATCCATCTTTGTTAGTTCTCATTTACGTTAAGAACTTCAAATGTGGTAACCGTGATAGTTATGATGACCTAAGCCATACTTAGTAATTACTATCTTTTAAAACGGATAAACTAGTGATTAACCAGTAAGGATGAGAACAGAATTAATTAGAATGATTAATTTCTAACCTGAAAAAATTAACAGGAATTTAAAAATGATTATTTTTTCTAATTCAAATAAATCTGACTGGAAAAATAAGGAATACCGAATTTAATAATTTTGTTGGAAATAAATTTGACTCGAAATATAATTCGGGACTGAAATTTTATTATTTATAGTTAATATCAAGAGTGATGTAGTCTGAAAAACATAAACACGAAATTTTAATCAATGTTTATTGAAATAGATTTTCCTTTTCTTTGGAATTCAATCAATTTTTTTAATTCTATAAAAAAATGAAATGGGAATTTAATTAGTTTTATTTGAAAAAAATAGGAGTGGAAAATCATGAAACGTCCCAGCAGCTTCCGTCCCATCTTTCTCACGAGTCACGGCCACCGCTGCAGGAAAATCCGGATGTCCTAGCCGAAAAGATGCGCGAGCCCGGCTCCAAAGTGTCTCTCTTCCTTCACCAGAATTACCTGCACTTCTACAGTCGCATCGAGGACGTTTCCAGGGCGTCGGATTATCTCAGCCTCTCGGACTGTTTATCGCGCGAGTATCTGGAAGATTACGCTCTGCTGGTCTCGGTGCGCGGAGTGATGCACTGCAACACGGACGTGATTGGCGGCAAGTGGAGGCCGTTGAATAAACCCGCCTGGAATGCTGCTTTCCAGGACCAGAAGAACTACCAAGTGAACTGCAGACGATTCTGGCCGATGATTACCAATCAGGTGACCGAGTTCCAGACGAGTTACCTGCCCTACTTGAGTAGAATGAGCAAGAAGCTGGACGTTAGGCAAGGTTATACTGTTCGACTGTCGTCTTGTCTATCTCCTATCTATCCGTCTATCTGTCCATCTATCTGTCTATCAACCTATCTATCTATTTAGCTTTTCTAATTTACCTGTTCCATCCGTTCGTTTATGTAGCCATCAATCTATCTGGCTATCCGTCTATCTGTCTATCTATCTATCCGTCTATCTACCTATCTATCTATCTAATTAGCTTCCTAATTCACCTGTTCCATCCGTTCGTTTATGTAGCCATCAATCTATCTGTCTATCTATCTGTCTATCTATCTATCTATCCATCCATTCATCTATCCATCCATCTATCCATCTATCTATATATCTATCTATCTATCTATCTATCTATCTAATTAGCTTTCCTAGGTCACCTGTTCCATCCTTTCGATAATTTAGCCATCAATCCATCTGGCTATCCCTAAATCTGTCTGTCTATCTTTCCTAATCCACCTATTCCATTAGTTCGTTTATGTAGCCATCAATCCATCTGGCTATCCGTCTATCTAACTTTCTATTTTCTCTCTGTCTATCTAGGTATGCATCAGTCTAGCATTTTGAAGCATTAGTCTGCCTATCTGTATATCTATCCATCTGTTCATTCATTTAACTATCTACAAATTAAGTAAGCACTACATTGTTACCTGCATGTCTATCTAGCTATAAACTTACTTTGTCTGTCTACCCATCCAGAGTTACCTGTCTATTTATGCACTGTCTAACCATCTGTTTACCTACCTATCTACCTAGTAATCCTATCTATCCATCTGTTATTTACATTTGTCCAACTGTTAATCCAACTGTCTTTCTGTTCCTTTCTAATTATCCTTTTCGCGTTGCCTTAACCTTAACTATAAGCTTTCAGTCTTATATCAAAATAACATTTTCCTGTTTGATATGAAAGCTCGTAATACTAAGATTAGTTCTGTGTTCAAGCATA
The DNA here is from genome assembly GCA_022114935.1 of Leptestheria dahalacensis. NCBI lineage: Eukaryota > Metazoa > Arthropoda > Branchiopoda > Diplostraca > Leptestheriidae > Leptestheria > Leptestheria dahalacensis. The sequence goes on along the minus strand of JAIQCU010000455.1, from coordinate 12,843 downwards.
AATTATTGACTGATTCATTTAGTTTAGTATTCATTTCGGTCTATTTGCCTGCAAGAATGATACCGTATATTCAAGCAGACTGATATTACCTGCATTAATTTTAATATGTTTTTCCCATCTAAAATTCAACTCATTTCTAATTAACTAACTTAAATAGATTCAAAATTAATTCCAATTTTAACTGTAGAAAGAAGACAGTTCCTCAGTACAGTGGGCACTTTCGGCAAATGGAGACAACAGGACCACCTCAACGAGTAAGCCGTTTCAGTTTGCGACTGTGGTTTCCCTATATTAACTTGGATAATCATTAACTTACATATAATCAGAGATGGTCGGATCAGTCAAATTTTTGATCCGGATCGGATCGGATCTTTTCGAAAGTTAGTCTGGATCCGATCGGATCTGGATCACACATTTACAAAAAGATCCGGATCGGATCGGATCTTAAGATTTGTAATCCGGATCCTCGGATCGTATTTTGGATCAAATGTAATTAAATTGTTATTTAAGAGTAAGAAAACAACCGAGCTGGAAATTGCAGTTAATGATCCTCCAAAACATCCTTATTTATTTCTCTGTACATAATTAAATTCTCGGTATGGGCAATCGTGAGCCGTGCCCTTCGTGCGCGTATTAAGGCTCCCGCCACCGAAAACAAACGTTCTACATCCGACGTGGCAGCTGGATCCGACAAAATTCGCCGAGCGAAGTTTATAAAATAGAATTAATGCGAGTATACCTAACGAATAGCAATCACATTCTACGCAAGTCTACTGTACTTACCTTATGACAGCTTTAGATTGAAGACTTGTACTTGTACAAGTTTCAACTTGAAGTGACGAGAAGCACTAAAATTCACTAGCTTTTATAGCACATTTGCCAAGGTCGAAGGTCAAAAGGTCGCATACCAATATGTTTATTTCGGTGTTTCGTGGTAACAGATTAAGCTAAAGGCTTAGTTAACAAATTAAGCGAAAAATTTGTCGAAACAATTTCCTGGGGCCTATTCAATGCCTATTAAATGCATTTTTCTTCACATCGTCCTAGTTATTGATCCGGATTTTTTATGGATCGGATCGCATTTTCAATGGATCGGATCGGATCATGGATCACGACTTACCGATCCGGATCTGATCCGGATTAAAAAAATGGATCGATCCGCCCATCTCTGCATATAATTAATTAACATTAAGATATTAGCTAACGAGTTAGCATTGCTGGTATCACGGTGATTGATTAGATTTATACTGTTTATCCTAATTATATTAACTATCAAATTAATTATTGTCGGTAATTATGACAAGTCGAAATAGTAAAACCAATAAATGAACTGAGAAATAAAATTCCAGTTTGTTTAACCTGTTATCCTTTTAGGTTATTAGTTGACGATGACGACGATCCTGTGAGCCTCAGCATAGCCGTCCCGCCAGCTGTGGACATCGCAACCCCCGGCCCAACCCTTGCAGACGTCGATGAAGAAGAGTTCGTCATCGAAGACTATGACGACTGAGCTGTTCGTCGTGGTGCTGCACTGTCTGTAACTCGCTAATTTATACCTTTGTTGTAATAAATTTTAATTTCCTGATTTCTACAAGTCGGTCTTTGCAAGTCAGGATCGTAAATAACTATAGAAAATATCAACAGGTAGTTAAATTTTTAATAGCGTAATGATGAGGTCATTGAGGCAGTTTTGGGGATCTGATTTCATGTCACGTGGCGTTCCGTGTGCACCCAATCAAAGATCAGCAGCCCTATTTTGTATTAGAATCTTTCTTTAAAACTCCTAAACTGTAATTAAGATTGCACTAACTGCCCAAAACCTGGGCGACTTGCACATTCTATTTATTATTTCAAATTCACTGTGATATTAATTTTTTTTCTCCTATTTTATGATTTGACTATTATTAATATGTGTATTAAATTAATACTCGTCTTATGACCATCAGATTAATATTTTTAAAAAAATTATGCATGAAAAAAATAATTTTGAAATTACGTCACCAGCGGCATTATCACCGATCTCTCAGGTTTAACTTAAAAAAAATTATCTGAAAAAGGTCACTGTGTATATCAGTCTGGGTCACTCGTATAATTAAAACCCAATTTCACAATCGTTTTCTTAGAAGGATCATAAAGGACGGTTCGGTAAAGGTTACCAGACTTTACTTGATGAAGATGATCTATATATTTAATTAATATCAACTTAATATTGATATTGGGTCGTATATTCAACCAGTGTCAGGTTATCGTTAAACTGTAGAAGGCTCTAGCATATCTACGGGTGTTGAACCGTCTTAAATGCTCTTCAAATAAGACTACGCAGGTTCAGTTTTGCTACCTTTGAGTCTGGTCGTGACGCAAGAAGGGGATTAATAAGCCTTGAAGGGAGAATTACAAAAAAATCTATGATTTTGAAAGGACGATAAAGCGGAACTTTTCGAGTAGAGTGTGAAAAATAACGCTGACTTCATTCCTCTCGTTTCTCCGCTGGCGACAGCGAAACAAGATAAACAAACCATAAAAACGAGCTTGTTTTACGATACATCATTGCAAAAGGCCGTTTAAGTAAATACATACATTAAGAAATAATGCGGGGAAAAAATTATAAATAGAAATTTAAAAAAAAGCCAAGCCTAGTTGACAGGCTGTTGAATTCCGCACTATCGCACCTGTCAATGGATTCAGGAAAAATTGATAAAATGGCCAAGAAAGTGACGTCAAACTGAATGGTATCAATGTTTGTGTCCATTAAAAAAACACACACATTCTAATGTGTTAGATAGATAGATAGATAAATAAATAGATAGGTAGATAGACAGATAGATAGGTATAGGTATCGATTTGATAGATAGATAGATAGACAGTTACATCGATCGTTCGGTAGATACGTAGGTAGATAGATATTTAGTCAGTTAGATAGATGGATGGATTAATAAATACATAGATACATAAATTCATAGATAGATAGATAGATAGATAGACAGATAGATAGTTAGATAGATAGGTAGGTAAGTAGACCGATAGATAGATAGGTAGGTAGGTAGACCGAACGATAGATAGTGTATTCATTATACTTCAACTAGCTTCATTAAAGTCGATTCGTCCAATAAGCCGGGTTTCCATGGTAACTCATAAAAAGTGATGTAATGACCAGAAACTGCTCTGTGATGCTGTTTCCCATTTTTGTGCCATTACGTTGGCTGCCCGGGCAGAGGATTTACTCTTTATCAGCATCCTGAACAATCTTTTTTATGATCCGAGTAAATCCCTCGTAGTGCGCGCTGATAGCCCGCCTGTACTTTCTGGATAAATAGCTGACCGCCGACGATGTGGAATGCACAATTCACAGTGAAACTTGGACTTCTCACTTGTAAGTGTTCAAACGCTCCTTCAAAACTTCCCGTTTTTAACAAGTTGAAATTAATTATCCAACTTCATTGACTGTTAAATTAGCTAAACGAACTGGGAATAATTATAATAATAGATAATGTTTTCGATTAACAATATAATTTTTATTATTATTTAAATTCATAGGTAATTATTTGAATTAAATTAGATTTTTTTTTCTCATTGACCCTAGGTATTCTGAAATCATGAGGACCCTGATCTTGGTCCTCGTAGCAGCCGCTGTGGTGCAGGCTGTTGTCGCCTCTCCTCTAGCCCGAGGTACTTCTTTAAATTTCAACTTTTAAATAATGAATCAAGTTGATGAAATTGTAATTAAATTTTCAATACAGCTGAAAAGAAGAAGGTCGTCTGCTACTACGGTAGCTGGGCCGTCTACCGTCCAGGAAACGGCAAGTTCGACGTGGAGAACATCGATCCGTTCATCTGTACGCACATCATCTACGGATTCGCCGGTCTGCAGAGCTGGGATAACACGATCCAGGCTCTGGATCCTTACAATGATCTCTACGAGAACTGGGGCAAAGGAGCTTTTGAACGATTCACCGGTCTCAAGAAGAGGAATCCTGAACTGAAGGCCCTCCTGGCTATCGGTGGCTGGAATGAAGGATCTGAAAAGTACTCCCAGGTATGATCGAATTTAATTTAATTCAATTCAATCGAATTCAATTAGTTTTAAAAATCTGTGTCATCTTTGGAATTTTATTCTGGCAAAAGTAATGAACTGACTGAAGCGAGATTTTAACAGTGCATAGAGTAATGATCGTTCTACGTCTGGTATTTTTCGGGTTGCTATATCTGTGAAAATGTGCGAGCCGTTAGCAGAAAACGGTTTCCCTAGCAAAAACCCTTATGTTTTTTTTTTTTTTTGCTTTTGGTGCTCTAGAATGATACTTTTTCAAGTTAAATTAAAGTTAATTATATCTTAATTAAACGGATTGAATTTTGGTGGTTTAGATGGCTCAAGATCCCGCCAAGCGCGCAAAGTTCGTCGATTCCGTGGTCCAGTTCCTCCGGCGCTACGCTTTCGATGGTCTCGATATGGACTGGGAGTATCCGGCTAACCGCGGTGGAATCCCCGAGGATAAGGTGGCTAACTATTTACTAATCACAACTACTAGTTTTGGATTATGCTGGATTGATAGTTAAGGTCAGCGACTGAGTAGCTAGTTATCCTAGTTTGTAGCTAGTTGTAGATAAGGCGGCTATCTATTTACTATTCCCAACTGCTAGTTTTGGATTATGCTGAAAAGATAGTTGATTGATAGTTAAGGTCAGCGACTGAGTAAACCTAACCTAACCTAACCTAACCTAACCTAACCTAACCTAACCTAACCTAACCTATCCTAGTTAGTAGCTAGTTCCGAATAAGGAGGCTAACTATTTACTAATCCCAACTACTACTTTTGGATTACGTTGGAAAGATAGTTGGTGGATAGTTAAGGTCAGCGACTGAGTAGCTAGTTATCCTAGTTAGTACCAAGTTCTGGATAAGGTTGCTAACTATTTACTAATCCCAACTACTAACTTGGGTTCTTTTGTATTTGCTACATTCTTCATTCTTCACTAAACTCACTAGCAAATCGAGCTTCCTAGTTAAACTACCAGTAGTAAACTAACTGAAATACTAGCTAATATGCAATCTTAAACTAGTTTTACTAACCTCAGCTGATCCACGGTTACTAATTGATATAAGACTTAATTAGTTGTATTAGTAGCTTGTTTCGGTACCTACTAGTAACTAGGTAGAACTAGTAGTAAACAAACTACCTGCTATTTCAGCATTTCTACTGAACTGAAGCTGTGATGGAAGTCACAGATAAACAGTCAGTTAAGTTAAATACTAATCAACTTAAACTTAACCGGTTGTTTTCGTTTCTCGATCAGGCCAACTTTATCTCGCTGCTCCGCGAATTGAAAGCCGCGTTCCAGCCTTACGGACTCCTGCTGACCGCTGCCGTTTCCGCCGGCGAGTTCACCATCCAGTCCGCCTATGACGTCACTCAAGTTGCTAGGTAAATCTTACGCCATTAACAGTTATATCATCATCCATTTCTTCATTGAATTCTTAACGATGGTTAAATATTATTCAATTAACGTTTTATATTAACAGTTATCTGGCGTATTGATAATTGATATAAAGGTTGAAGTCTACAAGGTTGTTGTTGTTTAAACGAATGCTAAATGGTCACGTAACTAACCAGCTTAACGTTATCAGTAAACAGGAGTAGCAAATTAGATGTTGTGTAATCTCTTGCTAACTCGCTGGCTTTTGCTATCTGTCCAAATTACAATCGTAAACATTTATTGCTAATCAGCGTGTCGTTGTAAACTAACCTCTTCCAGGAGCGACAGTTTAGCTAATTTATCAGTCAATTAAACAATGAATTGCCCTTGGTGCTAATTTAGCTGGATAGCTAATTTAGATAACCGAGATAAGTTTAAGCAACTAATTCAAATAGCCATTTCAGCACAGTGCTAACTGAAAGCTGTTCATTCAACTAAGCTAAATACTGGTTAACTAGCAGTCATATCATCTGTTACTAACACTCGTTCGACTAGTTTTCAAACTGTCAAACTAAAAACTAGTAAGATCCCTGTCCAAGTAACCAGCTAGACAAGTTGGGTTCATTACTTACATACAGTTAGCTAACTAACCAACTATTGGTTCAACTAGCTAAATTTCTGACTAACTAGCCAATGACCTGTTTACTGTTACGACTACTGAACTAACAAAATAACTACTGATTGATTAACTTATCACATTAACTGTATCACTACTAGTTTATGAACTGTTTGAACTTACCAGCTAACTATTTAAACTAACCAATTGCTAATTTTTCATACTGTTAAGACTACTGAACTAGTAACATAACTACTTAATGATTAAGTCATTGTATTAACTGTATCGCTACTAGTTTATGAACTATTTGAACTTGCTAGACTAACGAACTAAACTAACCAATTGCTAATTTTACATACTGTTACGACTACTGAACTAACAGAGTAACTACTTAATGATTACGTCATTGTATTATCTGTATCACTACTAGTTTATGAACTATTTGAACTTGCTAGAGAGTAACTATCTAAACTAACTGAATTACTAATTGGTCAACAGCATTCTGGACTTCGTCAACCTGATGGCCTACGATTACCACGGCGCCTGGGAAGCTGTCACCGGACACAACGCACCCGTCTACAAGCACAGCTTGGACTATGGCGATAACACTCTTCTCAACTTGGTAACAATACAATCAATAACATATAGTGATAGTAAAAGTAACAGTAATCGACGCTGTTTTTCCCATTTCAGAATCATTCTATCCACTCGTGGATCCAGAAAGGCGCTCCGGCTTCCAAACTGATCCTGGGTATGGGCCTCTACGGCCGCGGTTTCACCCTGAGCAACCCGGCACAGAACGGTCTCTACGCTCCTGCACCCCAGGGAATCCCCGCTGGACCTTACACTCGCGAATCTGGCTTCTGGGGCTACAACGAAGTATATTTATAATCAATTATCTACATTCGTTAAACCTAGTATTAATCATAACAATACCTTTCAAAGTTTAAGTTAATTAATAAAATAATTTTTAGAAATATCCTGATTAAGTTCTCCCCTCTTGAAAATAGATCTGCGAGAAGATGATAGCCGAACCCGGCTGGACTGTGGTCCGCGATCCCCAAATCGCTGCCCCGTACGCTTACAAGAACAACTTGTGGATCGGTTATGACGACGAACAGTCTATCAGGGTCAAGGTATAAATCAATGACCTACCAACTTAAATATAAACTAATTATAAACAACTAGAACCTTATACGATGAGCATTGGATCCATCTGTTCTGATTAATGAAGGATAGAGCACTTTATTTAATGTATACTATTATTTATATATTAAGTTATGTATTTTTTAACTGCTGTTAATGTTATTATTGCAGTTCAGTCCTCTTACAAACATCTGAATAAAGCTTGATCATTGAAACTTGATAGAGTCAACTGGCTTTGGACATGGGCTTGGGCGGCGGTATGGTCTGGTCCATCGAAACGGACGATTTCCGCGGATCCTGCCACGGAAAGCCCTTCATTCTCATCAAAACCATCGGTGAAACTTTGAACGGCGTCGTTTCCCCAACTACCCCTACTACTACCACCACTACTACCGCTGCTCCTTCTACCACTACCAGAGCTACTACTACTCCTGCTCCTGTTCCTACTACTACTACTACTGCTGCTACCCCCAGTCAGGGTGGGTCTACTGCTACCGCTGGCACTGCTACCGCTGGCACTGCTACCCCCGCTCCCGAGGCTACTACCACTACTCAGTCGACTACTACCACTACTACTACTCAGGCTACTACGACCACTACCCAGGATAGCGGCTGTGGAACCCCCACTGTGAGTATTTCATTTCAGACTAGCATCTAATCTTGTGGAAGTTTAATTCTATTTGCAGTTAGGTTTTGTCGTTCTTATTAGTGTAACTATTCTTTATTAACCAATTTAATTTGACTACATTTAACTTTAATAGTCGTTATCATTACGACTTAGCTTATTTAATAGTTTAATTTGACTACAGTAAAATTTAATCATCATCATTAGTCATCATTATCACTATGCTCGCCCAAATAACAGTTAGACACCACAGATAGAAAGACAGACAGATGGATGGATAAACACGTGGATAGATAGATAGACAGATATACACTTAGACAGTTAGATAGATAAATAGGTAGACGGATAGATAGATAGATAGATAGATAGATTGATTGATTGATTGATTGATTGATTGATTGATTGATTGATTGATAGAAGATAGGTAGATAGATAGTCGTAATAATTTATTTCCTGGCCTAATTCAATTAAAGTTAACTCTAATCATCCTTAACACTAGAACCTGTCTTGCATGTTTTAGCAGACTACTGCTAGCCCCTTCCTTTTTAGACTAGCACCTTGTCAATTAACCGAACAAAATATCTACAAGTTTAGTTTAATTACATTTAACTTTAATCATCCTTGTCGACCCAACTTATCCTTTTTATGGTTTTAATAGACCACCGCCAACCCCGGACCCACCACGACTCCTCCGCCGGTGTTCGTCTGCTCCACCCAGGGTTACGTCCGCGACCCGGCCGACTGCGCCAAGTTCTACCAGTGCCTGCACAATGGAAACGGCGGCTGGTCCATCTACTCCTACCGCTGCGCTGCTGGCACTGTTTTCGATCAGACCATCAATGCCTGCTCGTGGCCTCACCTGGTCCCCGGCTGCGAGAACTACGTCGGTTAAAGAGTGTCCTCCAATAAGTAAACGAGCAAAAACAAAAAAAAAAACACAAACTGCCTTTGACCACAATCAAACCGGGTATACTTTTAACCAAGACGTTCTTGTGGGAGGTTACCTATATTCTTCTACAATACAGTCTTTTGATTTCATGAAGCAGCAAATTTTGATAGCGTTTTTTTCTTAAACACTTATTTATATGACATTCTATAGACCAGCAGTCCTGTGCGACTTGGCAGAGTGCATTCATCCCATGTAGTGTTCAATAAATGTTACATTGAACCAGAAATCACGCATATACGACTCGTTTAAGCAGGTGCGAAGTGGCGCTAATGCATTTATCTAGTTGTAAAAGCGAACAAGGAAGAAGATGTCAACTATTCGCCTTGTCCATCTATAATTCTAACTACTTATCCACATGCGGATCTAGCTTCACATATATAAAGGCGTTGACAGTCCATCAGACTAACTGTCCGTTGTCTCCAACTAACTATTTGGCTATCTAAATATGTATCTACCTGTGTAACGTCTATCCTCTGTGTATCTGTTTTCCCGTCTGTCTATCCATTCACTTCTCTATAGAACCAGCTGCACATCAGACGATTATATGTATGTGTTTATCTGGCCATTTATACATCCAGCTTGCTATCTATCTAACTATCTATCTAACTATCTATCTAACTATCTATCTATCTATCTATCCATGTGTCTATATAACTAGCTGTCTTATGAGTTCATTTATCTGTTTACTACCACCCGTCTATGTATCTAACTGTCCATGTAACTGTTCTTCTGTCTAAGCTACCCAAGTGTTCAACCTATCTACCCTTCTATTTATCTATCTATCTATCTATATATCTATCCATGTGTCTATATAACTAGCTGTCTTATGAGTTCATTTATCTGTTTACTAGCACCCATCTATCTATCTAACTATCCATTTCACTATTCTTCTGTCTAAAGCTACCTAAGTGTTCAACCTATCTACCCTTCTATCTATATATCTATCTATCCATGTGTCTACATAACTAGCTTAGCTGTCTATCAGTCGATCTAACTATCTGTTTATTGGTACCTATCAATCTATCAAACTATCCATTGAACTATCCTCTCTAGAGCTACCTGTGTTTGAATGATCTACCTATCAATCTATCGGTCTGTCTTTCGTTTTCTTATCTAACTTTCTAACAAACCACACTGCATACCTGCCTCCCCATTTTTATAACCTAACAGATCTACTATTCACATGCTCATTAAATCGCAATAGGTGCATTATTTTTAATTATCTGTTGGTTGTTAGTGGTTTGTTAGTTTTGCCGCAATAAAGTCTGAAAAGTTAGAAATTGCAATACTGTTTCCCCCCATTTAGGATCCTTTTTCTTTGCTCTAGACTGTATGCTAGCAGATTTCGATGTAGATGGCATATATATACCAATACTAACCTATATATATACCAATACTATATGTATATATATATACCAAACCCAAAAGCTTCTTTATGATGCTGGCACGCTTGAATTGTATTATGACGCATGCGGTTTAGCCGCAACCTGCGCTTCAAGGAAAACAAACTTGCAAACTATAGGAGCTAGACGCGAGATAGTAGCAGTCTCGAGCCAAAAAAAGGGTTCTGAATGGCATATGGAGAAATACGATATCATTCAATCTCCAGGATTCTATTTCAGCAAAACTAACAACCCGAATTCGACGAAACCTGACAGGAGTATTAGCTACTCCAATTCTACACTAGAAAATTTTAGGGTTGTTATATCTTTGAAAATTTGGGAGCAATATGCGACAACTTTTCCCAACAAATGTTTGTGTTCTAAACCTGTACTACCGTGCTTGTTTAGTAGGACTTGAAAGAAGAGGAACATTACTTGGTAGTCGTCTTTATTTTCCGGCGATTGAACGCAGAACACGTCGTCGGTCATCTCTTGGGCGCCGTAGAATCTCCTGCACTCCTCCGTGGTCAGTAGAGTCAGTAACACTTTCTGCTGTTTGGCTCCTATCCTAGTTCCCTTCTCGCTTGTTAGTAAAATCATAACCAACCTTTTGACTAGTTTCAGCAATTTGTGCATGCAGACGTGTAATGGCTACTGACTTGGGTCCAGTATATCACGTAAGCAGATGCTAGTCAAGCCACGTACACTACTAGTTAAGGAGACTGGCTTATTCCGGTAGCTTTCATACCTGTTGCAAGAACGGTGCTATTCTTGAAATCGCTGATGGTGTAGTTGAACGGAGGGCAGGTGGCTTGGGCAAAATTCGTGCGTTCGAGGAGACTGGGCGTTTGCAATTCCAAGGCGCACACTTCATACAGGATCTTATTACCGTCCTCTGGAAGTTGTATTTTCTGCGTAGCCTATAACATCGTATCAAGACAAGAGAAGATTAGTAGTACGCATGTTGACTATTGAACGACACACAGGTTGTGAAATTACCTTAATTTTGAGCAAATTACCACCGGCGACCACGCTGAACGTGTCTGCACTGCCCGTGCAGCAATGGCCCGCAGTGAGAAGGTAGTTTTCATTCAGTACAGCTGCACCACACATGGATGGTTTTATTCCGAAATATCCAACCATTTGTGCAACACCAAATGGGGTCTCTTCTACCTCACCTTGTCCTATCACACGTTGATTCTAAAGACCATAAGTTAGATTATGCTTCGTACAATCGAGATGACAAAAAGGGCCACAGATTGGAGCATCGAATAATAGTGTTGCTTCCACTTTTGAAATTTTACTGTGGCAAAATTAATGATTCAAACTTAATGAAATTTTGGATTCAAACCAAGGTTGAGTTGACCTACACTTGCAAATTTTCGCATAGCTTTACGGTACATACGTTTAAAGTTATTCATCAAAAACCTTTTCCCATTCCGTACCCTCTTTTTATTAATGATCTAGACCGTACCCTATCAGATTTTTCTCTGGCTGTGCCAGGACAAACGAAAACGCAACGTTAGTTATGTTATGCACAGGAATAAGAACAGGATAATACTTTAACAATTTAGTTGTTAGAGTTCATTAATTACACTAAATTTTATTGAAATGAATTCAGTTAGGAAAAAAAGGTTTACGGTTTTGACTGCATTCTTTGCTGCCACAGCTTGCTGCTCGTTGAGAACAGTTCTTCCAGAGACAAGTTGAAGTAATAGGAAGAGTACCATAGAACCTAGAAGTGAGAGGAGCTTCATTCTCGCTGGACGACTTGAATCCAACTACCCTTTGTCAGTTTTCAGCTTTAAAGCATCTGGGTGCCTTGAAAACTACGTCAAACACTTAATTTTCCTCTTCAAACAGTACAAGTGTAATTGACATAACTGGACCTAAAGGGCCAATCTGGCATCAGACAAACACTTGTGCAGGTGAGCTGATGGCACTTGGTGACGCACGGCTCTGGATCACAAACAAGGTTGTTATTGTTTGTCAAGTATGCCCACTGCTCTGTAAGATCCCCAACGTTCTAAGTCATCTATCCTTACTAAGTCTACCTTCCTACCTAGCCACGCTATCTACCTTCTTACCCATCTTCTTTTAACCGTTTCACCAATCCTGCATCAATGCATCAAATGCAATCAATCAATGCTGAAACGTATCTAACAGCTGCGTTAGCTAGTTATACCTACTAGTTGTACATATAGCTCCTAGTTATACCTAGTAGTTCATACCTAGCCACACTATCCGCCAATCCTGCATAGTTATACGCATCTAACAGCTGCGTTAGTTGCATACGCAGTTAACAAATAAAACAACTGCGCAGAGATTTTCGGTTTTAACATCCCGTCATTTCTCACCGCATTCAGGCGTTGGCTGTTTGTCGAAATCTGAGATCCAATTGACGAAACGTTGATAACAAAGGGGAAGTGTGAAATGTCGACATAGTTTACAAGATTCTGAAAGCGCTGATAGGAGGCGGTTTGATGTAAACACTGTCAATCTACCGTCGTCTTCTGCGCTGAACTACTCGATTTGGTGAAACAGAAATGAATTTGCGCGCTTGTTTGTGGACCGTGCTATCACTGTCACTTCTTGCTGGTAACAGTATCAATCGTTATATTGAATAGTGAATCTGTTAGAAAGGTTTCCTTTGATGCAAGTACAATGGAATGTTTATCTACCCTAGTTCTGACTGAGGTTAACAACTTTGGGT